>VZUI01038808.1:0-78531 GCA_013401135.1 Cettia cetti | reverse complement strand
TTTTTTTTTTTTTTTTTTTTTTTTTTTTTTTTTTTTTTTTTTTTTTTTGCTTTGAAACAACCAAGAAGGAAAAGTACGACAGGATAATTCTAGGACCAACTGAAACCCTTTAAAATTAAAAAAAAAAAAGTAATAAAATTTTTCTTCCAGGTTTTTTATGCAGTTTTATGAACATCAATAAGTTTTTATATCCATTGTAGATATTCTGAAGAGATCACAGCTGTTTCCATGAATGCAGTAGATTTTGTGGACACTAAAACATAAAGTGTTCTGGAAATACTGAAGTTCTATTAACTTCAAAGAATGTCATTAGTTTTGTATCTGTGGTTCTTGGCAAGCTGTGCTTCCTTATTCACTCAATGACAGATATCTCCAAACAATTGTGATATTGAAATAATGAGGGAGTGGTGGGAGGAAGGAGGAAATAAGAACAGAGAAGAGAACAGGCAAGGATAATAACTCAAAATATGTACTTATGTTAAAAAATAGTGCTCTCTCACTATAACATAATCAAGCAGATTTTCCTGCTTTTGGGAAGGGCTCTCTTTTCACAGATGCAATAATAATAAATACATTTTTTTTAGTCAGAGGAAAAATATTTACAAATATCTTTTTCGCTCTTCTTAGTAATTTTTTTTTAATAGAAGACTTTTAGAAACTATACAGTGGCCCATTATTTGCAAGATTGATTTATCAAATGATCCAAGATTATGGAAAGTAGTAGAGCCTGGTTAATAAGGAAACCATACCACCAAGGTAGGAAGTTATCTACAGGGCTATGGAAAGCAGTCATTAGGATAGGGAACTTCTGTGATAAATAGCATGGCTATGTCAGATAACATACATTTTGAGGTTGTCCAAAGGATATCCGATGGGTAATAAAGGCAAAGCAATAGCTAGCTGCTATGGGAACCCTTTATCCCATCATAGGACCTTTAGGTCAAGGTTCATTTAGAGCCCTTTCTTGCTCCTAGAGCTCTGAATTAAGAAGAGTTGTGTCTGGAAAAAATTAGCTTCCTGAGTACCAGAAGCCTAATAAAGCCTGGCTATGGCTTGTTCCTAAATGAAAGATTGGATGGGAACTGGTCAGAAGCCCTTGGCTATGCCCTGTGCCCCTGTGGCATCTTTCCATAGAGCACAGGCTGCTGCAGTCACAGGACACTGGCCAGCAAAGTAACATACCTTAATGCCTAAAAAGTGGTGGAGTGAATTTCCAAATATTCACACAAGGTCCTTTTGTCTCCTCCCTTTTATGAATTTTGGATGCACTTAATTGTCATTGAGATCTCTATCTCTTCTGATCAAAATTGGGCAGCAAGCTCAAGAAATTATTTGTCTAATTTTAAAAAAGATACTACAGAATGTTAAAATTCTGGCTTTTAACTCTCTACAGTAGAATGAAACAGAAGTAAATATGGTCTGTAGTCTCTCTTCAGCTCCTGCATTCCTGACCAAGACAGATAGTCTTATCAGCATGTTCAGTGTGTATTTACTGGTCATGTATCACTGGTGCCTGAAGGCAGTCTCACTTCACTGTAACAGATCATAAAACTTCAATTTTCACTGAACGTGCCCAAACACATTTCTCTTTTTCAAAAATAAATAGTTAATTTCTTCCAAAACAATGAGTGCAAATGTGATTTTCGAAGTGCTGATACTGTCCTGAGAGACACAAAGAGTAATAGCTTTCTCCGACAGGAGGAGTTCTTTGCTGAATTCCTAGATAAATTATTTTCTTTGGAAAGACCGGTAGCTGCACATTAATTAATGTGCCTCACCACGAGCTTGAATTTAGTGCTCCCTTAAAATTAATTTTGCAAAACCCCTTGAACTAAGAACCTCACTTCTCTTTCTTTCTGCATCACCATTTGCTCTTGGAGATGACATCTATGATGTTCAGATATGAGGTGAAATACCATTTGCACATGTACCTTGCCCTGTGTTGGGGACAGCAGGCTTGCAACTCCAGGCCTCTTGTCAGCACAGCAAGGTGGCTGCTCTTGCAGAGATCAGTGGGACTAGCTGGCTCTCCAGCAGTGGCAGATAAATTTGGGTTGGGAACCCTGCCTGTGGCTGTAGCGCAAAGACAGAAAGGGAACACCCATCCTTTCATAAAGGGACTGGAAACAGCAAAGACTCCAGGTATAAGTAATAGCAAAAGAAAGTACTAAAACTGCTGCGTTTCTCTGCATAGTTGCAGAGAAGGACAAAAGATAATGCAGTGGAAGGTAGAAGTAAAGCTTTTGCCAAAAAAAGTCATTGCCATTATGAAGACCAGGCTCTTTCAACACACTTGTATGCCAGTAAAGTCAGCTGTCCACTGATGCCTGTTGCTCTTCTACCACCTGTTTTTGCTCTTTTCCCCTTAATGCAATCATTTATACATTTCTTAATCTCCTTTAGTCTAAAAAGAAAAGGAGCATGTCAGTGTAATAAGACAGGGTGTGTCTTACCAACATAGAAAAAGTTCTGTGAGAGTCTCAGGCAATACAGTTTTACCCTCCTTTATTTAGATCAGTCTAAATTCTATACAGTCGTAATTCTGTAGCAGCAATTCTATTAATTTCAGTGGGGGTAGATTAGTTCTTAGTTGTGCTGAACAATCAAATACTTATCTCACTTTGCTTAGCATTCTTCTTCTTTTGTGTGTTTCACCATGTACAATCCCTCTTACAGAAAACGGTGCTAGTAATACCACAACACAATTAAATTTGTCATATGTCATCTCTGATTACCAGAGCTTAGCAATCAGTCTGAAGGGTTTAGTTTGGGGACTTTGAGGAGATACCAGAAGGAATGAAACTGCAGGTTAAGAAGCTGTTGTGAAGAAACCATTCCTGGAAATGTTTTTGTTGAAAAAACATTTCTCTCATGAAAGTTAAGACCTAGGGACCTGATCTTGCCTGAAATGAACCTGAGATCCTGAAAGGATTTCTGATGATATTATACACAGTTATAGTTTTGCACATTTCTGAACATTTAGTGGAAGAAAAAAATTCTGAAAACCTTTAAAATATTTAATATAAAATTTCTTATACATTGTCTAGATAAGAAATTCCTTTTAATGAAAAGCATGGACTTTTAAACCACACAAACCCAAACCCTCTTCACGTCAAGTTTCAAGTCAGTTCTTTCAGAAACTGCAAGAATTGGAGCATGTCTATCCAAATCAGCAGTGCTTGGTGTGCTTCTTTGAGGTTCCATTTCAAATTACTTTTCTGGACCAGAGTGTGTGCCATGGGCAGAAGAGCCTCAATATCCTGCCTGGGGGTTTTTTGTGTGTATATCTGGCTTATAAAACAAAACTTGTTCTAGAACTGTAAAACCTTTTTAAGGTCAATTAAAAGCTATTATTAAGAGCTATTATTATAACCTATATTAAAAGCCAAATGATAACTGGACATATAGATGTGCTCAAAGCCCAGAAATTCAGCCATGGCAGCATCAAAAAATACATGGTCAGCAGGTTGAGGGAGGTGATTCTGCTCTTCCACTCTGCTCTGGTGAGACCCCGCCTGAACACTGCATCCAGCTCTGGGCTCCCAGCACAGAGGAAGGACGTGGACCTGTCGGAGCAAATCCGAATGAGGGTCACAAATATGATCAGAAGGGTTGATCACCTCTTCTATGAGGAAAGGCTGACAGGATTGGGGTTGTTCAGTCTGGAGAAGAGAAGGCTGCAGGGTGACCTTGTTGCAGCCTTTTGGTACTTGAAGGGGGCTTATAAGGAAGTGGGGACAAACATTTTGGCAGAGCCTGTTGCAAAAGTACAAGGAGTAATGATTTTAAGCTAAAAAGGGGTAGAGTGAGACTAGCTATAAGGAGATTTATTTTTTTTTACAATGGGGTTAGTGAAACACTGGAATGGGTTTCCCAGAGAAGGGGTTTTCATCCTTGAAAACATTCAAAGTCATGTTGGATGAGGCTCTGATCAAACAGATGTAGCTGAAGGTGTCCCACTACATTGCAAGGATGTTGGACTAGACAATATTTAAAGGTACCTTTCAATCAAAACTTTTTTATAGTTCTATGAAATGTCAGTGAACCATATTTATTTCTACAACAAAAATTTGATTACAGATTTTTTGTCTTCTGCAAAAATTCTCACAGCTGTAATTCATTTCGTTTTTGAAGGAGTTGAGTGCAGTTCCCATTTGCATCATCAAAAGCCTTACTGCTTTCGTGATTCTAGCCTTCCACGTGCAACCAGCTATCACCATGGTGCAGTGATTGTGCAGCCAATCTGCTTCTAAGGAGCAGCAGAGAATAACACAATAATTGTCCTGAATGACAAAATAGCTACCTTCCTATCTCTGTATTTAATGACATAGCAGTAAATGTGGTCTCTTGTCACCCCTAAAAAGACAAATATTAGAAGTACCTGTGTTTAATAGATAATATTGACACTTCTCATTGCTTCATTAGTACTGACAAATTGTCTATGTGGCATAGTGTTGAGGTATCTTATCTATTTTTAAATAAGACATATTAAATACTACAAGGAACATGATGCTCAGTGCAATATTTGAAGTAACAAACATAGCTAAGTTGGCATTAGTGCTTGTAGTAGTCAAGCTGACAGCTTATTTATGGGATTCCATGCAGTTCAGTGCAAGAGGAAAGCAAACTTTTACTGCAGACAGAAAATTAATATTCTACAAGAGTCAGCCACATGTGAAAGATGTAACAACAGGCACTTTTAGCAGACACTACATAAACAACTGAAAAACTCCTTAGGGAAACTGCTTAAAAAACTCCAATATGATGTCCAACAATTAAAAAGTGCCCAGGATGGCACATGTCATATCTATAGCATAAATCTGGTGAATTATCAGTGGTGGTGCTGCTCTGCCTGTTACAGACTTTGCCAAATGTGAACCTGGTTTCAAGGACTTATCATGGTTGCAGAGTAATTTGTGGAATTACAATTCCTTTGTATTCCATAGCTTTCTGCTATCCCATTTCTCCTATTTTTTTCTACTATCCCTAGCTTCTAAGTTTAAAGCTAAAGTGAATGAACATTAAACATTAGTTTCTCCTTGAATAGTTTGCATGAAGAAAAGAAGTAAATTCCCTTTCCACATCTCCTTGTCATGACCAGATCACCAGGTCACCAGTGGGTTTATTTCTCTGGTAATGTAGTTGGATGCTGTAAAACAGCTTTGTTTAAGAATAATAATTTATCAATCTTTTCACATTTTGAGAAGTTTGCTGTCCTTTACTCTCTCTGCTCATCCAATCCCTTTCTTTCAGTCAGTCCTTACAATATCACTTGCAAATGTGTTTGTATGCAGCCTTTATTTCATTCTCATTTATCACCAAATACCCACTTCCTCAGCATTCAGTTCAGCTAACATGAATTGTGTCGTATCCCCTAGCACATATTATTGGGTTTGCTGTAGCAAAGTAGTATTTTTGGAAGAATACAGATGACTCAAATTACAAAGCATTTCTGTGGTATATCTGTGTTGATACAAGGTGAATGAGGACTCTGTCCAGAAAAGCACAGTAGTCACTTTACCTGAAAAATACCTCTGCCTTCCCTCTATATTTAAAATGTTATTTTTAGCTGTACTGATATGTTTTGACAACAGTCACATAAAGAAAAAAAAAAGTTAATTTTAAGCAAAGGAAAAGAACAAAATTAATTCTCCAAGATGCCTGATATAAATTATGTTATAAGTTATGTTATATTATAAGTTACGTTCAGAACATCAGCACAAAAATTTGAAAAAGTACGTAACAAAGGAGAGAGCTTGAGAAATTTCTTGCCAGCACAGTGCTATACAATTTTAATAGTCTAATGAAAAGAGATCTCTCAGCAGCTTAGCTGCAGTCCCAAGAGAGGGCTGTTGTGATGTGTAGCTGCCTTGTAAACCTCCTGCTAAGTGAGCCAGGAAATGTCCTGGCCCTTTAATAATGATATGACAAGATACAGGGAATTAAACTGATACAAGGCAGCCAGGCTGAGTTTTCTGCATTTTCACCTGGGATCTTGAAGCAAGAATGGAAACCTTAAACAGAATGGCGAAAATGCTGGCAAAAGTTTAAGTGTTTCATCTCAAAACCAACAGAAAACAGACTTTGGTTTGTTTTTTAAAATCTAGGTAACAAAATTTCCAGACTGTACATATTAATCTAGTTTTTACAAAATATTTCTGTTAACAGAGAAGCTGGGGACACAGTGAACACCGTGAAAATACAATGTGTATACTTTGAAATCAGGCTTATTCTCAGTGCTTGTTTTTCACATCCATGGAGGTTTTTACCAGCTGCCTACATCTATGGATTAAAAAAGACTAAAGAGTCAAGATGTTAGCTAAGGGATAGAAGCAATTTATATTGATTAGGATTTAAGTTAGAAGCATAGAGATGAAGTAGAAAGTTAATAATTATTAGATGCTTAAGCTAGAGTGTAGGTGATGCATTACTTGTTCATTTCAGCTGTGTTTGTAGAAGGAAATAAGATAGATGAACCGTTGTGCTAGTAAATGAAAAACCCTGACCACACCTGGACATAGAAACTAATTGTAACTAAGAAGGGGAGATTGGACTATGCCCAAATGTCATGTAAGCCTGCCAGCAAGATAAAGGTAAAGAGGTCACTGCAGGAAGACTTTTTTGACATTATCCTTCAAGACCACTGATCCATTTCAGAGACTGACCCAATTTGAGAGAAGAATTGTGCAGGTGTAAAGGACTTTGGGCTCATTTTAATACAAAGCAGGAATAGTAGGTCCTGAGATTATGCATATGTATACACATTTTTGAGTATGTGAGACTTCTGTAAATAAATAGAGGGCTAGAACTTTGTGATTTACATGCATTCCTTTAGGAGGCTACTCCTGTGCCACTGGACGTTGCAATAAAACACATCACTTTCTAACTAGAACTCGTTAGAGGGTCTTTGTCTGTGAATTTATCGAGCTTATGCAAATCATCTATAGATACAAGATAAAAAGAGCCTGTTTCAAAGTGGCAAATACCGCTCAAAGGACTGCTGAAAAATGCAGGATTGAGTCCTAGAATCAGATATTTGGCATCTGAATGAGGCTCCAGCTCTTTCATAGCCTGTCTCATACAAAATCACCATACTGTAAATTTCTAAGAAACTGCAGTCTTAGAACGTGAATCCTAATGAAACTGTCTTATTAGCAAAATCAATGTGTAAATACAACTTGAATTTAAATTTAAAAAAGAAATTTTTAAAAAAGATTTTTTTCTAATTATTCAGCTTCAGTGAAAATGTGCATTGTCATTTAGAAGAGTAAGTTATTTTTAATCAAGATCATATTTACTAATGGTGACAGTAGCTTTTGGGGTTGCCTTCATTATGTGCAAGCTCATAACTTCTACATGTAGAGACAAGATTCTCAGATTTCTGTATTACAAAGATGTGGGTATGAAAAGCTGTGTAGAAACTTTGAAATTCTTTGAATTTCTAGTGCTGTAAATTAGATAATTCAGGAAAGAAAGAAATGAAAGCCTTAAGCCTCTAAACATTTGCACAGTATATAGTTTGGCCATTGATCAAAGCAGCAGAGGTCAAAGGAAGAGCTGCAAGAACACTGGTGGGTGTGTTAAGGACTGCAGTTTTGTTGTGCTCTGGCTGCTTTTATGCTCTCTGAACACCATTAGCAATATAACCTTCTAGACTGAATATGAGGGACTCAGCTGAAAGGGTCTGGCTGGAGAACATACAAAAACCAAAGCCTTCAAATCCATAAACATTCATACTGGAAAAATACATCCAAAACAAAATAGAAGCTTAAATGGCTTGTAGCATATATACAAACCAGCATCTTGGCTATCTGATACAAGCACAGAATATATACATTCATTTCAGCTACTGCATGACTGGCTTTGACAGCGAATGCTTTAGCAAATTGCAGCCCAATATCCATATGATTAACAGAAGTTTAAACACCATAATAAATGTGTATTATTCATCTAGATCTGAACAGTGATTTAGAACTTTTTATAAATGCAAATGTACAGAAAAATACTTTCATAACTTACTGAAATCTCATAAGAACAGAGAAAGTTGTAACTATATTAACATTGTATATTCATTAAGTGGAAGAACAAAACTGATAGCCCTAGAGAGAGATAAATTTGCAATGAATCACTCTTTCACAATTAAATGTGAAAATTAAAGCAATTAAATTATAAACCACTGTAGCGGTAGGCTTTGCCTGGAATGGGGGAAAAACAACTCTAACAACACTCCATTTGCAAAGCTGTCAGTGGTGAATGGAGAAAGTGTTGTCTTGCTGCTACTGGTGCTGAATAATGCTGAAACCAGCCTGATTCAATTCCAAAGTTAAGGACCCTGACAGTGAGGGGAAGATGTGGCAGAACTGGTGAAGTACCTGATAAATGAACCAACAATTGATACTATTAATAACTCATCCAAAACATCCAAAACAACTGGCCCAGAGAGACATGACTGACAGTCAGAAATTTTATACTCTTAAAGTCCCTTCCCACTTTTTAATGGTGCAGTGTTCTAATACACATCTTCTGGGAGGGAGTGTGTGTGGAGATTCTTCCCTTGAGTGAGGATGCTCCTCAAGGTTACTCGTTAAGGCTTAGTGGAAGAGATTTTGTTATGGCTGTGAGTATGGGTAAGTAGCATCAATCACTACTTAATGATTGGGTTTTCTAGCTTTAATATAATTGCATCAATGCAACTTCAAAAAGAGTGCACTATGCTACTAGTTATAGCCACTTATGCTGTGTAGCATATAATTCTGGTTATGATTTTTTAGTCTAGTGATTACCATAATAGATAATTTATTTTTATATAAATATATCTGGTTTGTCATGCTTAATCCTGAAGGACGAAGTTGTATAAAGGCCAAATTACATCTATATAATGTAAAGGATACTCTTTTAGACATAAAACATTGAAAAAGTTTGCGTCTAATGCTGAATTCAGCCACAATTAGACTCCTGTCAGAGAAGGAGTTTAGAATGCAACTTGGAGGGCTTCTCTAATAAACATTGTCTGAAGCTCCTATTTCTGCTCTGACAGCCACCCAGACACAATTCAAGGCTAAAAGTTTATGCCTTGTAGGAATAAAAACAAACTGGCTTGCTGAGAGTGCTAAAAATTTTACTTCACAGTTTTTCAGGTTTTTTGTCACATAGGCCTAAAGCTGCCTTTCTCTTCCTCTTCCATGTGACTAGGTAGAGGCCTTTTCTTTGTCCATCCCCATTAAATCTACAGTAGTTCTACGTAAGGCTAAATAACATTAAGAGAAGACTAAGACATTTCTTAAAGCTAGATATAAAGAAGTATAATTTCCTTTTGTTCTTCCTTTCCTCCTCATCCATCCTTCCAGCCTGTCAGATTACTCCCTATTGCCACAGATGTTTGTCAAAGTATTTCAGTCAGCCTTTTCTTTGCTTTCCAGTCTGCCTTTGGCACTCAACACTTACAGACTCCAGACTCTGGAGGCTCCTTTTTTTCCTAAGAGTCTGTGTATCCAAACTCATAAAGTACAGTAGTAGAAAGGAGGGCTCGGTTTCATAACTACTGTGCTGAGATTGCTCAGGGAAATGAAGAGTCTGATCTGCTGTGAGAGAAGTTGAAAGTAAGAAAAGATGTGCACCACCTCACTCATTTTTCAAACCAAGTATCATCAGCTTAAAAGTGAAAACAAAAATTGAAATAACAATAAGAGGTAAATTTATGCTGATATTGACTCTGACATTTCTCTGTAATGAAGCCACAGTTGCTATTTAATTGCACTGGCCAAACCTTACATTGAAACGAAACACAAGTTATTCAGATAAAAGTAATTATAATATCAGACACCTAAAAATTAATTACAAGTTGTATTGGTACTAATAGATATTCATTCACAAAAATGGGAGATGAATTTTGTGACTTTTTGTTTTTCTGGGTTTTTCTTTCTGCTTTATATCTTTGTACAGGGCAAGTAGAACATAACAATATGGAATAATGATTATGAAATTCTTTACACTTTCATGGCTTGCTCCATTACTCTTTGATTGAAAAGGATGTACTGTGCTCTGTTCTGGCCTAAGAAAATAAAACTGCCAATTACTATTTATTTCATCCTAGAAGCTATTTACATGACCAGTACAGCAATATGTAGCAAAATAAAACCTACACAACAACCAAAGAACTTCTATATTTACAAATAGAAATTACCAAGCAAATTTTAAATTGAAGGGATAAGGTAAGAGGTGACATCAATATAATCACAAGTTTTTTAAAGGATTTTCCTCAAACTCAGGACTTTTTCTGCCTACTTTTGTTCTACATACTTCCCTGCCAATATAAATAGCAAAAGTAGACATAAAGGTCAGTCAATATACTGGGGGAGCATCAGTGATCTTTCCTTCTACAGTTTGCTGTTGCTTGACAAATTGCAAGTGCTGAAAGAAAGAACATGAGCCATTATAAATACCATAGTGCATTCCAGGACATAATTTCATAAATTTTTTGAGTCAGATTAATAGAAGGGAAAGCAGCCTATATTTCCTATTGGAATATTGTGATTTAAGCAGCCTTTGGATTAAAATAACACAGAGGTGGTTTTGATTAAAACACATGATATGCAGATTTTTCTCCATATAACATATGTAGCATATGGAAGCTACATCCATGGGTCTGGAGACCCACCCATCCTCCACTGAATTCAATGGAATAATTATTCCCATCTACATCAATGGATTTTGTCTCTATATTGATCCCTTGCAGATCTTGTTTCATTATTGTGAGCTTATATTTCTTCAATATTTACATTTTCTATGCTTCTTTTTCCTTTCCACATTCTGCTTTTGAAATTCTATATGCCATCACTTCCATGGCTCTACTAGAAACCACTTTCTTGACACATCCTATTAGTGTGTTCACTTTTTTCATACGACATCATATTTATGAATGTTGACTATCTTTTGATAAACTCATATGTGATCTTTTTTGTTTGCTGTTCTCAGCTAGTAAGCTTCTTCCACCTAAAGCAAAACTTTTTGCTCTTAAATTCATGGAATTGCAGACTGCATTGTTACATTTATAATTTCTATTATTTTTGCACTCTAAGTCATCTAGTTCCTGCAGAAAGATACTCTGATGTTCATCTGTATCTTGCACCATCTGTCATCAGCCAGTTTTGTTCCCTTATTTCTAATGGGGCCAGGGTCATTAATGAAAACAATAAATATGCTGGGTTCTATAGGATTCTGGCTCACAAGAATACTCTGGCTAAGCTCTTTTTTTAACCAGACTCAATTTTTCTCCCGCTATGCTTGCAGCCTTAATTCCTTGAGGAATACCAACAGCTGCATCCTCCAGTGCACTTGCTTTTTGTGAGTGGAACTGGCCAGAAGGTATCAGAGTCTTGGCTGGGATGCAGAACTAGGTATCACAGAGAAAACACAGAGACTCAGATTTGGCTCTGAGAAGTTTCACATTTTTAGTTCAAGAGAAAGAAAGTGTGCTTGTTCCAGCACTCCTTTTTATTTGCCTTCTCTTACTTTCGTTATTATATGATACAAGCATTTTTTTCTTTCTGACTGTCACTAGCACTGGCTTCGTATAAAGATTGACCTTTACTTCATTACTGACAATAAGCAAGCTCTGAATGTGTATTTGTTAAGCTCATAGATATCCACAGGGGCTTCACATAAAAATAGACTGTGGCTCTGGAAATTACATAGGAAGAAATGAAAAATGTAACTCAAAGTGTTTTGATTTCCCTTGCTAATCACCAGGGAGAGGAACCCCTCTCATATCTTCTGGATAGAAAATCAAAGACAATTCTTCACTTTATATGTGAGAAGGTCATAAAAGCTGATTAACCCAGCCTGAAAGCTCTAAAATATTCAAGAAAAAATTAAGACTAGCATAGACTTCACAAAGCACTTCAAAATGGAAAATATAAACATATTTTCATTAATGCCAGTTTTGACAAAACTAATTTCTTTATGAGAAAAAAAGAAAAGCCCAGAACTCTGGAAATGTTCTGGGTTTCATCATTCCAGAACGCCATACCTTGATCTTTCTGCTTGAAAACTGCAATTAAAAAGCATGTCTATTGTAAAATACTGACTATTTATTTTGACAGTTTTTACAGCTTGTCTCAATTTAGGAAAAAATGGTTTAAAACCAGGTCCAATTTCCAGTGTCACTGATAGGTCTTGTTCATCTATAACTGTACACTGAATCTCTCTTTCTTTTATGTGGGAGGAACTCATAGAGTACCTTTTTTTTGTCTCCTACCATCAGATGCCTTTTGGTCATCATTCCACTTGAAAACCATTTTCTGAAGCACTGTTGAGGTCTGGACATCAAGGCTGCCATGGGCAGTCGTATGAGGCCGGGGCTGGAGGTAGTTCTGGCTGCTGCTGAGCTTTGGAGCCTGTGGTGTCCCACTGGGTTTTCTTCTGCTACCAAAGGAACCAGCTCTTCAAATCTCCTGCTGTAACTGTATCCATAAGCACTCCTAAACTGCTTCCACAGGAAATATTCCTTGAAAACTGGCAGTAAGAACAGAAAGATCTGAATTTATGACAAAACTGAGGATATTTTAGCACACACTTGCTCTTGTAATGCAGTTATGTAAAGACAGGGCCTGAACTGTGGATGTAAAACAGCAATATATAAAAGCATAACTTCATCTGCTCCTCTGTATGAAGCTTCAGAGTTCTTGGTGGAATGCACAAAGTCACTTCCTGATGCCACTCTGATGAGTGAAAATTGTGTGCAGTCACACTTGGGGGAATTAAATTAAGAAGTTGACAAGCCACAAGCTTCTACACAGCTAGTAGAAAATAGGCTGTTAGCAGAAAGGACAAGCTGGAGATTATAAAGTCAGTCAAAAGTAAAAGTGGTTTAAATGGAACTGAAATTATAGGGACATCAGAGTATCAGCATTCATAAAAAGCAAATGCTCCTTTCTGAGACTGGTACTTCCATAGGGAGACACTTTTATTATAGCACTATGCCAAATTTAGTGTTGGTCTGCTTTACTGCAGTGCTAGGAACATTCATCCTTTTGCTTATTCTGAATTAAACAGATATTTTGTCTCAGTAATGTTTAATAGGTCCAAATTATTTAACAGAGAAATTAAGATCTGAAACACAAACTATTTTCTGTTATCAGAAAGAGAAATTAGGGACTTGCAGAATTGTTTGTTTTAATTTTTCTTGAGGTAAAAACCTATGTCTAAAAATATACATTCATTGAAGCACAGTTTTGGAACTCTGAACTGTTTGTTGGATTTCTATAGCCTACAGCACGTAGGAAATCAGATTGGATAATTGAAAAGTCCCTTTTGAGCCGAGGAAGTCTTAAAACTGCCAGCATTGCTGTACAGTGCCACCTAATGACACAGAGTGGTTCTCATGAGATCCATTCTCAAGGCTGTCATAGTAGTGGGAAGGTCTGCAAGACAACACAATCAATACATTATGGATTCTACTGATAATTTTAAAATGTGCATGTCCACTAAAATGTATTAAAACATGGGGGTTTTTACTCAATACTGTTCAGAAATACAAGAAAAACATATGTGCAAAAGGAAAACTTAGAAATCTACTAAGTGCACTCTAAGCTATCAGTGCTTTTCTGACCTGTTGCATACTTGCAAAGTTATATAAGATCTCTGGCAGCAAGGAAAACAGAAAATCCTCTTTAAGACAATAGAACATGTTTTAGCTTACAGAAACAAAGGCTTAGAATAGAATAGAATATTAGCAAAGATACAGTATCTGCAGGGGAAAAAAGGCAGATGTTTTGTAACGTTTCTCTGGAATACTGAAATTAGCTGTATTCAGAGACAGATGCTTTCCATTAAAAATGTGTCAGCCCTTTGGAATTCCCCTATTAACTTTGCTGGGAAATGTGTTACAGCGTCGTAAGAGATTACCTCCAGCCTGTAGCAGATAACCAGGATATTTTGCAGATACTTTCATTTGGTGTGGCACATAATCAATTATCAGTACTACCATCACCTAAGGAAACTGATTGACTTCAAAACT
Source organism: Cettia cetti (assembly GCA_013401135.1). Lineage (NCBI taxonomy): Eukaryota > Metazoa > Chordata > Aves > Passeriformes > Sylviidae > Cettia > Cettia cetti. Next base: position 64,514 of record VZUI01038808.1, on the reverse strand, counting down.
TTTTGAGGATGATTTAGTTCCCTACCTTGTTTTCTCTGGGTTCTATAATTTTGTTGACCACAAGGGAATACTTTTATCTCCAAATTGGTCTTCCTCCAAGGTGTATGCTCTACTGAAATTCATGCTGAACTGTGAGTGTATCCTTTAGAAAAATGTCTGGGAGCGGTTTCAAGGTTTTTGCAGTGTTCAGTTGTTCAAACCTGTTTCTTCTCATGAAGACCATATATAAGGAGCAGCTAGTGTGACTGCTCTTGCATTGGCTGGCTTCTGTCACTACACTATTCTTTTGTATTTTTCATTTTCTGATTCATGTGTGCTTCTTGATATGGACTCCTTACATGGCCAGGCTTGTGCACTGCTGTCCTTGCTGGACTCAGGGAGGAAGATCCTCCCATACATGACAACCATGTTGGAGACTCCCAAAGAGGTTTCCAAAAACTTCTATCTGCATGAAACAGCAGCAGCACCCATCAGCAGCAGCTGCCCTGAGGTCAGAATTGCTCTGTTATTGTGTAGCTTTGTACTGGGGCCACTTCCAGAGCAGCTTACCCAGAAGTAGCTGGTCTAGTTCCAGCATGACCTACAGGCCCCATATTTCAATCCATGCAGACTGTGATACCCATGTTAGCATTTTGTTGTAATTAGATACCACCTTGAAAACCTTTGAGAGCAAAATATTGTCTGCCAGCTAGTCATTTGATTAAATGGAAGTGTTAAACTGTCACGTTACAAGTACGTAGAGGATAATAAGGTAAATCAAGAGGTTAAATGTGTTTGTCAGAAACAAACACTGTCAAAACAATGTCTTTCTTTATAGGGTAAATAACTCAGCTGGAATACTGTCAGTAGCAGACTTTTATGCATTTGGACCTAAAAGGAACTGCTGGCAATGCAGTGAAGGGATTTGAACTGAATAATGATAAAAACAGATGCAGAGAGAGCACTTTGTTGAGGAGTTTGATGTTGAACTGGAAGTCTGCCTCAAGTGAGGCTCCACAAAGGTCCCAAATGGAGTCACAACTGGTTGATATTTTCATCAGCAGCTTGGATAATGGAATGAAAAGCATGGTTTATAAAGATTTCATCGGGCACGAAGTTCTAAGGAGGGCTTGGAGAATGAGCTCAATATTCACATGACATTGTTCAAAAGCAGTTAAATGAAATTCAGTGAGGATATATGTGAAATACTGTGCTGAGAAAAAAAATTCTAATGAAAATCAACAACAGTTAGAACCAGTTCCATGGATCTATACTGGTTCTCTGTAAAACTTTCCTCAGAAAAATTTTGCCCAACCAACTATTGAGGTTGACTATGTGCTGGCCATTTTGAAACAGGCTGATGCTTGAATTATTTGACATGTATACAACATCTTTTTCCTCTAGAAGGAAACAGCAGTAAAATGCTCATTGTCTGTGGAGAATGAGGCCATAGCCAATGTTTTCTGACAGTTCAGCCAGTTCAGTATTTTGTTAGTTCAGTTTTGACAGAATCTGTATGAGAATCACACAAGCCAACCATCTCATTTGATTTTTTTTTTTCTATAATTAGAATAGAATAAAATAATTAAGGTTGGAAAAGATCTCCAAGACCTTTGAGTTCAACCTCTGATCAAACAGCATCATGCCAACTAAACCACAGCACAAAGTAATTTCTTGAAATCTTCCAGGGATGGTTGCGGGCCTGATATTTCTGAGTCTGAAAGGTCCTAGCCTGCTAATAGTGGCTGATTTCTTCCCAAGGGAAGATTCTTCAGGAGAACTTTTTCTCAAAACAAATTTGTACAGCTGTGTGTTGGTGTATCTCTAGTTCCAACAATGGGACTGGAGAGATGTTATTCCTATTCACCAATCATGTTAAGTCTGTATTAGAACACCTTATAAAAGTTACTAAGAATTAGACAATAAATCCTTCTTTATGCTATTTGCCTTCTGAAATATTTGGAGTCTCTCGTGTCCTATAACAACTGATGGTGACCCCACTACTTCCCTGGAGAGTCCATTTCAATGCTTGACAAGCCTTTCCATTAAGAAATTCTTCCTGATGTACAGTCTGGACCTTTCCTTCAGGCCATATCCTCTATCAAAAGCTGTCTGGAAAAGAGACTGACTCCTATCCTGCTACAGCCTCCTTTCAGATAGATGTAAAGAGTGAGAAGGTCTTCCCTGAGCCCCCAGACTAAACAACTCCAGCTCCCTAGATGCCCCTGTTAGACTCATTCTCTAGACCCTTCACCAGCTTTGTTGCCATTCTCTGGACACACTCCAGCACCTCAATGTTCTTCTTGGAGTGAGGGTCCAAAACTGGACACAGCACTCAAGGTGAAGCCTCACCACAGTTGACTGCAGAGGATGATCAATTCCCTGGTCCTGTTGGCCATGCTGTTTTTGATACAGGCCCAGGTGGTCTTCTTGGCCACCTAGGCACACTTGTATTCAGCCACTGTCAGCCAGCATCCCCAGGTCCTTTTCTTCTGGGCCTCTTTCCAGACACTCTGCCGCCAGCCTGCAGTGCTCCATGGGTTGTTGTGACCCAAGAACACCTTGCCTTGTTGGACCTCAGCTCATTGATCCAGATCCTTCTGCAGAGCCTTCTATCCTCCAGCAGATCAACGCTCCCACACAGCTTGATGTCACCTGCAAACTGACTGAGGGTGCTCTCAATGCCTTTGTCCAGATCATCAATGAAGATATTCAATAGGACTGGCCCCAATACTGAGCCATGGTGAACCCCATTAGTGATCCACCACTAAAGGGATGTAGCACCATTCACCACCACCCTCTGGATCTGGACATACAGACAGTTTTTAACCCCGAGTACACCTGTCCAAGCCATGGGCTGCCAGCTTCTCCAGAGGAATGCTGTGTGAGACTGTATAGAAGACTTTACTGAACTACAGGTAGATTATGTCCATAGGCAATTCTCACTCTCTTTATCACACTGATAATCGCTGCAAAGAAAATAAAAAGAAAGAAAAATAATTTTGAAAAACAATTAATTATTCACAGTCTTCTTTCCTGTGAATTTTTTCCTTTTGCTGTTCTTTGACTTCCTGGTCTCGTGGAAAGTGATTATGTAAATTCCAAAGTTCATTACTCAACAGCAATTGATCATTAATAGGTTCTTAGTTTCTTAACTTTCTCAGTTATTTCTTCCAGTGGTAGTGAGCTGAACTTGTTCCTCTTATATATCAACAGAAGTGCTGCCCAAGTGCCCAGCATTTCCACAGGCACAGCACCTACTGGGAGCACTAGGATTACACAAGCTCAGCTACATGCAAATAGAATTGAAGGTTTCAGAGCCTGCATTGATTTCACCTTCTGGGGATCACAATGTGGGTACTTCTGGCTGAACTAGACAACTCATGAGAATTTGGCTTATCTAACCTAATTTGGATATGCACTCTAGGATGAGAACACTGCACACTTTACTTCAACAAGACCAGTTTGGTCTGAAAGAGTAAGAACTCAACTGGAATTTTCAGGTTTAATTAGTAAAATATTTAGTCATAAATGGAGAAAAATTTTAATGATTTACAATCATTAAATATGGTTGCTACTCAAAAACTTATATCACTATAAAGATATTATTACAGCCACTGTATCATTTTGGTGGGCAATATCTAAATTGATGCTTTCACACATGCTGTGCTGGGTAGAATTGTTAGGAAACGCTAGTCTTTATTGTGATTATATGCAATATATAACTATAGTGCAGCTTCAAAATTTTAACACTTGCTACAGTTCAGTCACAGGGCTTTTTGAAATAGTAAATGCCCTGAGGTAGAGATTTAGTTTAGCACAACAAATCATTGTACATGAGAGGTTCATTTATTTTCAAGCATTCCTTTTTCATCAGTGAGTTCTCTTTTCCAGGTTTTTATTAAGATAATAGTCACTATATTGGGAGTAGTTCACAATAATTTCAGACATTTGATTAAATGTGCTAATGACTTGTTAGAATGAAATGAATAAGTAGTTGGAAATAGAAAAAAATTGATATAGAAGCAAACATAGTGGAAAGAACAATATTTCTGTGCTCAGGTAATTACTGTATTGCTTATATAAGTAGTCATTTCCTAAAATATGTATCAAATGCAAATAATTGCCTCTGTCTTGTAATTGATGAGCTTTTGATGCATTGATGAAAAGTGCACAGCCTTTCTAATGTTTACTCTAGCCAAAAAATCTCGATACATCACCTTGATTTACAAACAGTGAAACTTCAGAAAGCCCTTTCTATGACTAGACCTTTAGACTTACAGGATACAGTAGCTCCCAAAGCTCCAACATTCTCTTTATGGAGAGTGATATGAAGGAAATAATTCATTTGATTTCACAAAAACTTTAAAACCACAGTAGTTTTTAATGACTGGGATTCAGTCATCAGTTTTCCTGTTAAGGAGACCCAACATATTTTACATTAGTCAGTTCTCAATTCCTTTGGTAAACTATTATGCATTATGTTGATTTTAATTTTGATGTAGCTGAATTACTCTGCTGATACAAGCTAAATAATAGTTCTGTTGATAAACTAAAATCTGGTGTAGGTATTTTCAATTGTTTTATCTTCCCCTCCTTCTGTGCTTGCTTTTGAATAGAAAATGCCTATACAACCTTTTTATATATTCATTTTTCTTTGAACAGCAGCCAGTCATCATGAAGATTGACACTGTTTCAAGAAACTGTCTGTGGTTATTAATTTGTAAATGATTTTTAAGACAAGTGGAAAGGCCAGATCAACTTAATTTTCTTTCGCATATTGTGGTTTTTTTCCACTGGCATATAAATGCTTCTAATCATCAGTTAAAATTGTTCATGCTTTTCATTCCTCTGTAATTACCTATTTCAAAATTAGATGTCAATAAATAAGGTGCAGTAAAAGGTTCTTGCAACTTTTTTGGTGCATCAGAGGATGTAAACTCAAGAAGAAGGAAGTCTAGTGGGGCTGTGTCATTTTATGTGATAGAAGTGGCAAGTGTAATTTCTTTTAGCAACTTTTCTGGTAGAAGATCATTCTGAAAGGACTAAAAGTATTGTCCTTATATAAACACATGATTGAATCAAACCATAGAACATCGTTACTATAAATACAATGCAATAGAGTGGCATCTAATTTAACCAAGTAACACAACTAAATTGTGTTCATTTTGGAAATTGCATTGCTGCAGCACAGCTTACTAATTCAGGTTTAATTACTTTAATTAATAGATTTAAATTTGGAAACATTTGAAGTGAGTGCTGAATCCTTTGAGATTTTTGTCATTTTTGTAACTTCATGAATCTTAGTTTTTCGAAGCTCATTGAGACCAAACTTTAGTTTTTTGTAACTGCCTTTTCCAAATTCTGGGAGCTATGAAGTGTCCACTGTAATTACATTCAGCTCAAGAGTGTGGAATAGAAGGGTATGACAAAGCTAGCTTTGCCCTGGAAATGGGACTGATCTCTGCAGACAGAATCTGTATTGTTGCTTGTAACAATTTGAAACAGGACCAGCTATTCTCCCACTCTGTTCTGGGGTCTGACTGGTAACATCATTACCAGCACCATGAAATAAATGTCCTGAAACCAGCTGCAAAGTCAAAATTTTAATGGGACAGCAGGAGGTCTAAAATAATATCAATAAGATCACCACTGTTACAGACTTATTAACTGAGCTTCACAAAGTAAAAATTATTAAAATGATCTTTCTTGGAGTCCTATAATTCGTGTTTCCTTTGGGTAAAGACAGGATGCAATATCAAGGATCAAATGTTTCTGCAATATTTTTGTCTCATCCAGAAGGTATAAAAAGTTCATTATATATTCAGAAATATAGGAAATGAACTAACTAAAAAAAAAAAATTGTCTATGTCTTCATATACAATAAATGGCTCTGGACACTGCACTCCTTGCAAAGTCTAGAAAGAGTGAAAAAACAGCAGTAGAATTTCTCCAACTACAAAGTGGACAATGAGTGTAGACATCATTAAATAACTTTGTCTGCACAGTTTGGGATGGTGAGGAAGACACCAGAAATGTTGTTTCTGTTGTTTTTCTGACACAGACAGAGAAGATCTTACACAAAGTATATTTCTTGGAGATTTTCCCTTAGCGTAAAGAAACTAATGCAGTCTGCTAAACCAATTATTTTTGGACTGTGAGCTGTAAGGCTTTTTTAGTCCAATTGGATAAGATGTTTCATATCCTACTTCCTTTCTAATTTCAGATTAGTGACCGGGTTGTTGACTTGCATGTCCAAAGTTTGCTCTCCTTATAGCCAGGTGCTTAGAGTGCACATAGGTAAAATGGAACCTTACACAGCAACACATGGTCACAGCTGTCCTTGCAGAACTTTACCTCTATCACCAAAGCCACTTGCATAATATAGTTTACTTTACAGTTAAGACAGTTTCCTAGCTTTCCTGTCACAGACCAGGAGAAGTTGGCATCTATCTTATGATGTGAAGAGGCTGATATGCTTACTGCAATATTATGGTCTTCCTGCATGTTTAGACACTGTCTGCTCACCCTCAGGAGGTTGTGGTTACCAAAATGGAGAAAAGCCTGCAGTAATGCATCTCACTAGCAACAACCTCATAAACAACACACAGGAAAAACAGGCAGAAGCCTCACTGAAAAAGACCCCACTCAGACACTAGATCACAAAATAAAAACAATAGGAAAAAGGCACAGGTATAAAAAGATACAGGAAGCAGCTTCCATAACCTGCCTAGATTTAAAACTTGTTGCCAAAATTAAAAGGGAGCCAATCTTAGGTACAAGAGCAATTGAAGTCTGCATTATTCCTGACAGCACGCAACTTGTTGCCCATCTAGAAAAAAATATTAGGTTGTTTTCCCGGTTTTGGACTTGCTTTTTGTCTGACTAAGCTCAAACAATGTTAGGGAGACAGGAATCATAGGGGACCACACATCTGAGTACTGGCCCAAAAAAGCTCAAGTGTCTGTAAAACAGCAGCAAGTAGATAAGTCAAGAATCAAGTGACTTCTGCACTGTGGAAAGCACAACAGACACTAGCTAAAGGTGGCTGGTGCTTATTGCCACCTAGTGAAAGACCTGGCCAACACCACAACCCTTCCACTTGTTATGTTGCCAGGTGCATCATCAGGAACATAAAAGTCTGCCCAAGCATGAGCATTTCCAACTATGAGTGTGCAGCACATCTCAAAAACTTACTGACAGCAGTTGCACTCATTCCTATGCCATTACAACTTCAAAGTCGAGCTAAATATTTTATTGTCTGGTTAATGGGGAAAACCTTTACTTGCTGTGAGGTGCCATTAGCTTGAAGAGAAGTCCTGATTAACCAAGCCATAACAGAAAAAAACCACCTTGACTCAGTAGGAATTCAAGCCCGGTCCTTTACAAAACATTATTCATGTGGATTGTATCTAATAGTCTGAAATAATTTCTCAATTTTGAGGTTTTTTTCTTCTGTTTTTTGTGATATTTAGTAATCAAGCAAATTTAAACCAAAAATACTGATAAGGGAAGAATAGTTAGCAAAGAGAAATAAAGATAAGAAAATGAGATAATGAGGTCTAGAGACAAAATCCAGATGTTTTTCTGTATATTATGCTTTTCTATGCATTATTACTGTGATTCAAATTAATCTGCGAATAACAAATTGAAAAACAAGGGCAATGGTTAAATACAGAGAATGAGGATTTTTTTAAATTGACAAGAAAGGCTTTTCCCAGTACTGTGATGGTGTAGTTACACATATATGTGGTTGTAACTGCAGGTGCTTCCATGGCATTTCTTCCATTCTTATCTGCTCCTTCCCAATTCCAGACTTTGTAAGATTCTCACAGAAACATATATTTAATATTTCTGTCTGAGAACCACGTTCTTTTCTTGTTCTATGTAAAGCAGAAAATAAGGAAAATTTAGCTATAATTTCATATAATGCACCAAACAAAAGGATTATTAGTTTAGTTCTCTTCTTTTGTTAGGTTGGTATAAATTCCAGGCAAAGATCTTATGAAAATATCTAAGGCATAAAAGATCTGGAATAATAGACACTTGAAAGCATAGTGGAGACTTGGATTCATCTTTATATCCTTTTTCTTTCCAAAGTCAAGTAAAAATTTGGTATTTCCATATGAAATGAAAAATAATTCCTTCAACATCACGTCTTCTTTTATACAGTCAATAACTTCTGTGTTATGCAAGACAAAAAAGCATGCATTTGTTAACTCTGCACTGTTATCATACAACACAGGAAGGATCTAAACCTCGTGAGTTTAAGGGCATTAAGTTTGGCAACAAGAACGTAAACCATTTAAGATGTATATCCAGAGCCAGAACACAGCTGAAGATCTCTGGCATTCAGATTACTTCTCTAACAGCAGCTCCCAGCCTCTTCTGTAGAGGAGTCACAAAGAGAGGCCCAAATATGACCCAGTTTTAATAAGGACATCACCATCTGGGATTCAAACAGATGGAGCGAGGCCAAGTTGGAGTGGAATGGTTGTAATAGCAAGCACAGAGTGGCCACCACGTGCCAGCTGCCTACCAAAGTCTGGCATGGTAAAGGAACCCGCTTCTACTGCCCTAGGCTCATATTATTGTCTGTGGCAATAGTAATGGTGATCACTGCTTCTCTGCACTGACGGAGAAAGACAAACCTGTGTGACTGGTCTCCTAATTGGAAGAATGGTTATCCAAAGGCAGCCAGGGTACATTTAGGCCAGATATTTTTTCCTTCATTTTCTCTCCCTCTTTTTTCTTTTTCCTGGGTATTTTTTAATGAGTTGAAGGGGAGATTTAGAAGTAAAAATAACGAAGATTGCTCATAAAATTTTGTTGAAGAACCCTTCTGTAAATAAAAGAAAACACAGATAAATACTCAATTTTTTTTGGTAAAACTTGAACACAGGGCAATTAGAGCAACCAAAGGAGGGCAAAGGAGATAGTAAAGTGTCTGAAGTAGAAGCCGTATGAGGAACAACTGAGGTCACTTGGTCTTTTTAGACTGGGGGAGACTGAAGGGAGACCTCTTTCCGGTCTACAGCTTCCTCATGAAGGGAAGAGGAGGGGCAGACACTGATCTCTTTACTCTGATGACCAGCGACAGGACTGGAGAGAAGTTGTCTCACACCTGAAGTTGTGTCAGGATGGTTTAGGTTAGATATTATAAAAAGGTTCTTCAGCCACAGGATGTCTGGGCACAGGAACAGGCTCCCCAGGGAAGTGTTCACAGCACCAAGCCTGGCAGAGTTCAAGACGCATTTGGACAACATTGTCAGGCACTTGGTGTTGATGATTGTGGATAGTCCTGTGCAAGGCCAGGAGGTGTGCTCAGTGATCCTTGTGGGTCCCTTACAAATTATCTTCTTCCATGATCCTGTGATTCTGTAATCAAGTTCAGAATCTTTGGCAAAAAGAAGTTGTAAGTGGTTTGGGGAGGAGATTATTTACTCACTGTCTAAGAGATGGCAGGCCAGATGGGACTAAGTCTCCAAGCGAGGAATGGAAAGCAGGACACCACTGCAGGAAGTCAAAGAGGTAGTACATTATTAAAGCAATCAGTTTGATATTTTTCAAATGAGAAGTAGTCAGTTTATTCCGAAAAGAAAAAAGAATTGCAAGGTATTGCTGTTGGGGGGGAGGGGGGGTGGGGCGGGGGGAGTGCTGGCCTTAAGTTTTGAGTAGGGAAAAATTCTTTGGGCAAGGACTACACTTCTGAAAATCTCTAAATGCACTTCCTAGCGAAAGAAAAAAAAAATTATCTGTAAGAAGCTGTCCACACAGATATTGAAACAGGTACTAGAAAACCTGACAGGTGTTAATTATAATGTTTTTAAGAGAAGCTAAGGCCACAAAAGGTGTACAAGCAGTTTCCTGTAGTTGCAGAAGATGCCACAGCCGCAGGGCATTTTTTTTTTCTTTTTGACTGAACTACTCAAACTGCATTTTGATATAGAGCTTAAGGACTTCCTAACAGTGCTGATGGCAGGAGTCAGGGGAAGCACCTAGCCCTACTAAACTAAATACAAAAGAAATACTTGTACAAGCCCTTATTGAAGAGATGCAATTGGTCTCTAGACAGGTTTATTTAAAACATTGGCAGCTTTTACTGACAAGGTATCATTTCCATTTGCTAAAGCAGCAGTTCAAATGAAGAATCTGAAGAAGCTATCAGCTGCCATAGAAGATCTGTAAATAAGACCAAGGTCAGGAGCTGTATTAACGAAAAATAAAGAGCTTCTTTTGAGTGTGGAAACACAGAAAGCAACAGTCCTTTCGAACCTGCTTCAATGCGACAGTTTGTGTACAAAATAACAAGCACTATGCTGAAAGCGTAAGGGATTACCACACCACTCTGGTTTTGAGGAACATTGAAAAACTATGGAGCAGAAAAATAATGCTAACAGGAAATAATTTTATTTCTCTACCTTATCAACCCATGGTTTGAATGCAGTGGTACAGTATTTGTGTGGCTATTTATGGAACCTGTTTAAGTACTCATTTTGGTGATATTTGATTTTCCTGAAACTAAAGTAATTTCACAGTAAATGAGGCTGGACATATTATTGCAAATAGTTATCAGAGGACACAACTCTATGCTCCTTCCTAATTGGCTGTTATAACTCATCACCAGAAAAAATTATTTTGCTGCAGCTTGACCACCTCTTTCTTTTTATGTCCTAGAGGCAAACTGGATTATTATCCAATTTAGCCATTCCAGTCAGTTGCCATTTCTTGATCTTTAAGAAGCAATATTTTAGTTTAAAAATCTTGCTTAAATTTATATTTTATTGCATGCTTTATGACTTCATCAGTCACTCTTGATTATAAAAATGTAGGGGGGGTTTGAGTTTCAAATAGCAAGAAAGACCTTGAGAAGCATTAATAGTATTAGAACATCCCAGTACTTACCAAGTAAAACTAAAATGGAAGCAAAAAGGCTGAAAAAGGGCAAAAAAGTTCTCTCAAAAATGTCGTGAATCTGAGGAAATAATACCAGAAGGGAACTGACTGTAGTTATATTATTGAAAACACAGGGTCCTTAAAATAACATTTGACAACCTTCCTATGCCCCAGTGCCTCCTATGCATATAAATCCATTTTTATGAGTCAATAATTAATGGTTAGATAGTAAAGGTTTTAATAATGCAAAATCCAAGAAGAATAATTGCATTTTTTATTCATAGTGAAAGAGCAGTGTGAGTAATAGAAATAATCTCTGGTTGTCTGTAATCCAGCCTCCCACTTAGAGTAAAACTACTGAAAATTAGATAAAGAGAGCTGTGGGTTTCTGTTCTTATTGTTAATAACAATAATTTTTTTTGTCTCTTAATTTTTCCAGTACCATAGCAGAAAATATCATGGCAAAGACCAGATGAATTAAAGCTCTACAAGAGAAAATAGACATGAAATGTATGGAAATGGATATGTTGATTTGTTCAAGTGCCTTGAACACATGTGCAGCTCTTACCAAAGAAGCAAATCCATTCCTATTTCAATACAAAAGATCCAAATATAGAAATCGATTTGTAATGAACAATAATTAATTATCTTCCATCTTTCACTGATGTAGATCAAGATTAACAATGTTATAAAATTAGTATCATTACATGTAGAATTGCTCAGAGTACATATAATTGTATTCTTCTTTGAAGGGCACATAATTCGTGGTAGAAGCTCTTCTGGACAGAATTCTAGGTCTGTGATGGAAAGTACTGGCATTTGTTGGATTAGCACTATCCAGTCTCTCATATTCTTACGGCTTTGTGAAGCTAGAATTACTGGCTTCAGTACTCAAATCGGTTAGGCTTGTTTTTACGGAAGTATGTCTGAATTTTTTTTCCTGAAAAGGGTTTCTGGTTCTGCTATGAACCCATTCAAAATCAGATCATATACCTGTGTCTTGCTCTTTATCTTATGTCAAGAAAAAGAGCTTTTGTCTTGTTCATTTCTGTTAGAAAATTTGCATACAAAGGCACATTTCTTCCAAAATAGAACATCATAACATCCCAGCTGCATCCCTGTGTCTTAGTCTCTATTTAAATCCAAACTTTGATTCATCACTAATTTAAATAGATGGCATGAAGTCACATTTAAGTGATTAAATCATATTAAATTCTACTTCTTCTATATGATATTATTAGGGAACTTCAGCTTCCCTAAACTCAGTGACTTCATGCTTGTGCACTCTGAAAAACAACCCCCCTGAACAATTCACTGAAGGGTCTTTTTGTTTATATCCAGTGCAGAAATATGTAGTCATCATATTATTTTTCTGAAAAAAAAAGAAATTGCTAAACTGCAAAGAAGTAAAATGAAGGCTTACATAATCCTGAAATTAAAAAAAAAAAACAACAAAACCCTAGCTATGTTGTAAAGAGAACTGTCAGCTTCACAAACCTTATGAAATCAATCCTACAAGATGGAAGCAAATTTTTTTAAGTGAGTAACTGAATCAGGAAAAATATGGTCCCCTTTCATTACTGTAAAGAAAAGAGGCAATTCTCCCATGAAGTTGGTGTTCACCCACTCCCACCACAGTTCATATTTCTGCTGACTTTATTAGACATTAACGACCAACTATTGCTTAAATTCTGTCACATTCTAGAAGCTCTGTTATCTTCACATTAATTTTATCCCCTCTTCAAACTAATAAGATTCCCAGGAAACTCTAGACTCAAGAGTGATACTTACAGCAGAAGAGTCAAAAGTTAAGTATTAACTATTAGTCATGAATATTTAATATAAGTGCTTTTTAAACCATTTTTAATGAGTCAATTCATTTAAGTTTATGCCTGGATTGACATTTCACTGATCAAAGGTCACATTTATCTACTGCTTTATTTATTTATTTATTTATTTCCTGATAATAAAAGAATGGTCAAAGAGCATAAATATTTCCTATATTCTGTGGCTTCCTAGGGTCAGCAGAAGGAAGCTCAGAATAGCACATGCACACGCTGCTTACCAAAATTTTGATTTTTCTTCTTTTTTACCACTGTAAAGCAAAGCCACCAGCAAGTTATCAGTGTTATTTAGAGAGGTGCCTTTCAGATCAAGCTTCTGAAGACTGGTTATGCCTGAATATGAATATGCTGGAAGAACTAATGAAGAACTATGCAAATGGCAGATAATCTTTTATTAAAGCAGAATAAAAAAGAAAAGTAAAATTTTATTCAGTGTTCTCATGGTGGGGTAGCAAAGAAACTTGATTATGTGAACTGTAAGGCAGTTTCAAAAACTCCTTAAATTTAAATATTTTCTCAATTCTCTTTCAGTTAGAAGGTGTATAAAGGTTTTTTGGTCAGTTCCATGTTTTGAATTTCTTTTTCTTTTTTCAATAGTCCAAAGCAGAAACATAACAAAAAATTGAGATGATAGAAAGATTTTTTTACCTCAATTTTCCTAAAAATGTTTTTTATTCAAGGAAAAGTGATTCTACTAAAAGTGGAGGGTTGTGTTGCTGGTCTGGGGTTGGGGTTTTTGGTTTTGTTTTTTCCATGGGAGAGGGAAATGTTTTCAGTCAGGAAACAGTTACGAAAATATCTGATTAAGTGAAATAAGGTTTCTTGCGAGTCCATGAATTATCCTTTGTAAATAAAAGACATGATAGGTCTATTTGCTGTGCAAATTCTTCATTGACTTTGAGTTAATGAGCTCCCTCTGAGATATTTAGCAGGCATAGCTCTGCTTTGTGGGATACCTGGTAAATTTGAGTTTACCCTTTATACCCAGTGTTACCAGCAATGATGGAGGGTGTAGATTAGTGGAAGCACTGAACAGTAGGATTGTATTGCATGTCTCTATAGTTGTGCGGTTTGGTGTGCCAGTTTCTCTCACACCACTGGATTCTAACAATTTTGCATCAGAGGGTGGCTGTTAACCCTTCAAATTTCCTCCTTAACCTGTATGAACCCTCTTCAGCCCTTTTGGCTGAAGTCACTATAATGCAAAGATGATCTCACAATTCAGCATTTACTTGCACTGTGATCTACCAGTAAGCTGTGAACCAGAATATGCGAATCTCTGCCTACACAGGATTTAGGAAACAGGGCTGAGTCTCAGTCTCAGTTTGTCAAATTGAAGGAATACTCAAAAAAAAAAAAAAAAAAATCCACACCTATTTATTGAAATCAAAATGCAAATTTACTTTCCCACTTAGAACTCTTTGTTCTTGTTTTCAAAAAGTAGGTATCTATTTGCATAAATGTTTCCTAAATGAGTAATGAATATTCATGTGCGCATATGCCTCTATCTTGAAAGTTCTTGGGAGGCTGAAGGAGGAGGAAAAATTATTCAGCCGGAGACAAAATAAAATCATGTTGGTCTGGTCATGAGTCAGAATCTTACCAGACACAAACAGCCAAAATGGTGGTAGGAGCTTTTGGGAAGCTGAAATTTCTTCTACATCATCCACCACCTTCAGAAAAGTGAAGTTTATCTGTAATCCTAAGCGAAGATAACAGCAAATTTAAAGCCATAAACTCCCACTTCCGACAATTTTCTTGCTCCTTTCTTTATTAGTTGTATGAAAAGTACTGAATGCCCATAGCAGGCTTAAAGTTGGCCTTTCTCAGACAGCTTCCAGTATGGCTTCTCCAGAAACCAAAGGAATATCCCCAGGGATCTGTCACCAGTGTCGGGCCTATTCACACGCTCAGGCCTGGACAGTCACAGTGTGTGAGCAAGCCTTACTCTGGAAAGCCTGTGACCATACATATGTCTGTGTGATCAGGTCCATCTGAAACACACAACTTATCAGATTATTGCATACCTGAGCTAATAATAGAATCCCACAATGGCCTGGGACAGAAGGGACCTTAAAGACCATCCAATTCCCCTACCATGGGCAGGGACACCTACCTCTAGAACAAATTGCTCAGACTCCCATCCAACCCAGCTTTGAACATTTCCAGGGACGGGGCATCCACAACTTCTCTGAGAAACATAGTTCAGTGCCTCACTACCTTCACAGTAAAGAATTCATTCCTAATATCTAATCTAAACTTACACTCTTCCAGTTTGAGCGAATTCTCCCTTGTCTTGTCACTAAATGCTCTTGAAATCTGTAAAGGAGTTGAGTTTCAGTCCATTCATCTAATTCAATTTTCTTTCCAGTTTATTTTGTGAGAATGTTAGAAAACATTTAAGAAGTTATTTTAAAAAAAGGCTGTTTTACCAATAGAATTCTTACATGCTCCAAACTTTTCTTAGTAAACATATTAGAATTGGAAATAAGCAACTTCTCAAACAGACTATTTTCTTTCCTTGCAGTGAACTTAAAAAAAAAAAAAAGCATAAAAAAGTAAATTTGATATTTATGAAGCTTTGTGTCATTACATGAACCTTCCCTAACTTCTCACAAGGAAAATTTAAAATCTATTTCTATATAAAACATTTCTCTAGGGAGAGCTTTGTACACTGAAGCTTATTAATCATAGATATCATGGTGGGGAAAGGAAAAAAGGATACAAGAATTTTACTTGTCTTAGCTGTGCTTGGCTTTCATATGTCCATAAACTGAGCCTCAAACCGATAAAAAGAAGGAAATTGATCATAAAATTATTATTTTCCTTCTTTCCACACAAACAGCTCTGAAGGGAAGGTTTCTCTCTACAATGCCTGTAAGTTAATATGTTCCTAGACATTCACTGATCATAGGAGTTATTCTGCTTTCAGTATTCATCCTTTGCATACAAGACCCATCATATTTCAGAATACATAGGGTGCACAGTTCCCTTCTATTACTTTTGGGTTTTTGGGGTTTTTTTGTCTTAATTTTCTCCATGATTGACTTGGATAAACACAATTTAGAACTTTTTAAAATTTATCCTATGTCATTACTTTTTTCCTTTTCCAGCGCAATTAAAGAGAATCCATTTTTTCTTTCTTAGCATATTTGTCTTAGTTGATAGACAGAGTTCCATAGGTTTTAGGAGAGAAGAAAAAGATTATCAAGAAGGACTGTAGTCAATGTTGGAATATCACCTTTCAGTTTATAAATAAAATTGGTTAATAACAACTTTGTTTCCTTCTTTTTATGTAAAAGGTAGAAGGGTACTTTTCCTGTTCCTCTGTATTTTGTACAGTGCATAGGAAATTTCTATATGACTTCAAAGACTACAGGACTCTGGAAATACTAGAGGAGAAGGCAAAAGAACTATGTAGGGTTTGGCTAGGTAGGAATGTGCTTTGAAACTGCACATCTGAGATACATGTGGCTTTCTTTAGCCCATAAGCTGGATACTTTTATTTACTAGAATTGAAAGAGGCACAACAAAGCACAAGGGGTTGAACATCTTCTATCTCCTGGTATTTAGAAGAACAGAGTAGCATGGGGTCTTAAAGCTAACACCAAACTCTTACACAGCATTTTGATTTTGCACAGCCTCATATGCTTTGCAAATGAGTTTTGGAGAAGTATCTCATTTTTATGCAGTATTTTGATCCCAGCTTGTGATTAGGGGCATAGAAAATACAGCTACACCAGAGAGAAGCTTGCTAAAATGGCCCAAATTCCCCGCAGATGAGCAGAATTTACAAACCTAACAGAGAATTCCCCATCTCTTCTGTGGAATGCTAGAGGAAGAACCCATGGCAGGATCCTTGGAGACATATTTACAGATTTTTTTTGTAAGGCTACTAAGTCTCACAGCTGTGTTCTGGAGGGGTTTTTTTTTTGGTCTGGGGGGTTTTTTTCACACGCATTTATACTTGTTCCTTTAAGTGTACACATCAGGGCTGTCCTCAGGCTGAGGGTTCCCTGGGCTGATGACCTCCCTGAGCCTCCCCACCACAGGTCCAGAACTCTCCCCAGGTCACAGAACTGGGTTGCTTTGAGGACCTGAGTGCAGGGCATGCATTCAGGGTCATAACAGCACATTGCC
Organism: Cettia cetti; assembly: GCA_013401135.1. Taxonomy (NCBI): domain Eukaryota; kingdom Metazoa; phylum Chordata; class Aves; order Passeriformes; family Sylviidae; genus Cettia; species Cettia cetti. The sequence goes on along the minus strand of VZUI01038808.1, from coordinate 47,655 downwards.
AAAAACTTCCTTACAACAAGCTCCCTTCAGGCCCCATGGAACTATTTCATAACTAATGTGAAAGAGGGCTGAAACGTCTCAGGGCAGCAAGAGCCAGCCAGCCAGGTCCATGGCTCTCTCCTGTAGAGAAACCTCATTGACCTTGAAAACACATTTTAGAACTGAGAATTAAAACAGATAAAAAATACAGCTCAGGGGCACTATGCTTATAGGTGTTCCACCCTGGGTCACACTGAAGTTATAAGACTGTGGTGACAGTAACGCCTCTGTATGAATAACTCAAGAAGAGCTTCCTCACAGGAACATTTGGTTAAGTATTTGCAATATATCGTGGTCCTTACCCTAGGGGACAGTCATGGCATTGATTTTTGTGAATTATCACTGAATGTAGTAAAAAACCCCACCAAATGATTTGTCTTATAGATTCCTGTTGTGCCTTGGGGAGAGTGCAGGCAGTTACATACAAATCAAAATGAGGCTCTCGGTGCATCAAAGAAGATTGACATTTATGATTTCAGAAGATTTAAAATGTACTTGTGGGTTAAAAGTGTGTAGTTATGCAATGAAACCTGTGTGCAGCAGTACAGATTAATAGCCAGGGACAAGTCACTGCCTGAAAGAACTCACACAAGGCCATGGGCTTATTCATATTTCCACAACCTTCATCCTGAATTTTTTTAGGATCCTACAAAACTTTTGTTGGCCTTATCCTTCCAAGGGGCAGGATTTGTACCCACATACACACAGAGGAAACAACAGTCTGTTTTCTTCATATCCCACAGTCCTGCCAGAGCACTTAAGGAGCCTGGTAAATGAAAAACTAGTGAAAGGATGACTGGTTTCTTGTTTTGGCTGAAAGGTACCCTGCCATCTCCTTCTGTTTGATGACAGCATGTTTCCAGTAAAGATGTGCTGCCAGAACTGACTTAGGTATGTGATTTCTGGTGTCCTTCCTCCTCTAACTCTTGCAGTGCAGGTGAACTTTTAAAAATAACAGAATCTGAAGATGCGACCTTTACTGGAGATTTGCCTTATAGTTGGTAAAGAAAAGGTTGGAAAAAGTAAATACCTTAACACCAGCTAGAGCACCACACCAAGAAAAGAGATGCTTAGACTTTTATCTCTGCTTTCAGGGTATTTTTGAATTTTCTCCAAAGATTTTTAAAGCTGAAATCAGTGGGTTTATGTTTTACAAGCTTGTAGAACTGATAGTTCACAAGGAACATTTTGCCATCAGAAGGCAGGTCACTGATATTATCCAGGGAATACTAGAATGGTAAATTTATTATTACAAAGATTGCAGTCCCTAAAGTAAACTGGAACAGTAAGTAAAGGAAGCAGTCCATAATATGTGCTTATGTTGCAGCATTTGGAAAATTCTCCTTTCCAAGCAAAAAGTTAAATGTAGATATGCATTCATTACCATACATGTAAGCCACCCACTTCTTGGTCTCATAGATATTTTGGGACCTAGTTAAGTACTTATTTCCTTGGTTTTGAGGGTTGCTGAGGTACAAATCACCCCTTTAAAAATAACATTATTCAGCACTAGGAGTTGGTAATGCCTCATGGACACAAGGACTTGAGTGGAAAAGATTTTGAGTATCTACCATAGACACAACTTGTGGTCTTGGATAATAGTTTTCAAATTTTGTCTTTGGAACTGGGGAAATTCTTATCTCTTCACAAGAATGCCATTTAGCAATTTTTTTTTCTCATTTTTGATATGATGTTAGGCCTGTTTTTAGACATAATTACTTGATAATATTACTGTTGTATTAAAAGTGTCTTTAAACTATTTGTGTCCAGGCAAAACACTTTGTCTTAAAGGAACAAAATTTATTTAGAAATTTAGTTTTAAAATTTCAACAAGAGAGGGAGGGTTTTCCCTTATAAAAATCTATGGCTATAACAGATGATAGTGTTTTTTATAAGAATGTAACTTTGGTTAGGAACAAAAGTTTTTATATCTATATTGGGTAAAGATTAAATGGGAAAAAAAGTGCAGAAATCCAAACTCCTAGCTGAACAGCAAGTGCAGAACATAGAAAAAGAAAGAAAGCAGACTTCAAGCAAAGTCAAGAGGGGCATAGGTTGCAGTGATTTAAAATAAAGCTAAAAGGACTGTAACACTGTTTCAACAGATATTTCTGAAGGCAGAAAGAATCCCGTGACAGGACAAGCATGAAAATACTGCCAGATGTTTTTGGCTGTAAGTGAGCAGATAGCTGAGCAAAGGGAAGCGTACAGGGTGGAACTACTCCTAGTTTGCTCAGGTCTTTTCTCAGTATAATCAGCAGTCTAACTGCATCATTCATACTTTAAATGAGGCTTTCTAAGTCTTTTGATAGAAAAGTGACGTCCTTCCATGTTGCTCTTCCCTCCATGGATTTAGTTATTTTTCTTTGTAGGACAGATTTGAGGTCCATTCAAAACTGAAGAGCTTTTCCTTTGGCCACATTTCTTAGAGCAATTTTATAGATGTTTTTATTGAAGCACATTACTTAGTACATTATAAAAATAAAAACATTGAGTAGCATTCCATTCAGTGCCGTTCTTTCCCCAATTACACATTCTTTGTATGCAGTGAGAGATTGACCAAAGCTGGACTGAGGCATCTGTTGTTGCTGTAATTTCATCCTCATTTAGTGGGAATTAACTTGACATCTAGAAGAGTTCATTTCTTTAGACAATTTGTTGACCACTTCATACTTACACTATAGCTTGATCTAGGGTTTGCAGGCAGTTTTGCTGTGTATTTTTTATTACAAAGTCTTGAGTGAAACCAAAGTCTTTCTCAAGACGTCCACAGTGATTGTTCATGGTTAAGGATGCAGGTAGTTGGGCAATCTGCATTTAAATAGAACTAAATAACCACCTAAACTTAATAAAGCTTATGTATTTTTGACATCTATAAATATATATAAGCTTAATAAAGTTTTAAAAGTTACGCTGGTTTAGGTACTGCAGGGATTGTGGTATATCTCAGATATTCCATACACCCAATCTGAACAAATGGAAAAGCTCTGAAATTCTTTATTTGATATTGCACTCTGGCTGTGGAAAATGTAAAATAAGACTGCTGTGGCAACTATTACAATGAAAGATTAGATTCATTCTCTGTTTCAGGACCCCTAGATACCTAGTGTTCTGGGAAACTAAGGAAGTATGTATTGTGTCACAGAATTTATCTCGCAAAGCCTTCATCTTGAGTAGAGCCAGAGAGCATCCTCTTGGGAACAGGTTTTCTTTGGAGTGCATTCAAAACTGTCAGCTGAGAGCTCAGCTGGTGAAGGCATTTCCAGGAGTACCCCAGGAAGGGCATTTGGAGGTACTTGCCATATGGAGCAGGAGGCTGAGACTGAAGAAATCTGTGTACCGGTGGAGAAGAGCTACAGCTGAAAATGACGCTTTCCCTAACTGCATGAAAAATGCCAAGAGAGGAAATTGTTTCAGATAAGGGGTTTGGATGTGTAACAGAAGATAGGAGTGGGATTGTTTAGATATAAAATTTGAGAACAAATTCAGAGTTCAATAAAACATCCAAGAGCCAATGTACCATCTGCTCTCTGTAGCTACTTTCCTCCAAGAGGGAGTTTGCAGGCCTGAAGGGAAGGAATCCATATCCTTTGAGGGTTAACTCTGGGCATTTGGTTATCCATCACACCTGTGTGTTTTGTTTGTGTCCCACTACAGCCCCCTTCCCTAACCTGTGCTCCTCACAGGGGTTGTGAATTCACTTTGCTACCTGTGAACTTGGTCTCATCTTCAGCAATTAGGTTAAATTTACAAAAGGGTAGGAGTGACTAGAGAGATGCTTTCATGAATTGTGTCAAGTTAATATGATCTAGAAGCCCTCTCAAAGGCATGCAAACTGGTGCCCTCCAGATGGTTGAATTCCTCATATGATCAAACAGATGGCTAAAAAGTTCTTTTAGACAGGATATCATGGAAGAAACAATATTTGGGACACTTAATTCTTACTAGTTTAACACAGTTTCAGTCAGTAAGATTGAGGATCTAAATTCTGAATTTTTCAGTTGAAAAAAGGAACTTCAGACGCAAACACAGATGTACATGGACATATTAATTTACCAGCTTTACAAGACTTAACCAGAATTAATACCTTTAGAACCTTAAAGTTATTCCACATCTTGGGGGCCTTTTTCATTATTTTGTTCTCAAGATATAGCTTTCAGACTATTCATTACTCTATGGCAGATAAATTTTATAAAATACAGAAAGTTCCACTACAAGTCAATAAAGAGTAGAGTAAATAAATGCATTTTCCATAAAACGCTCCTTATGACTACATCAGGGACCCTGAATAGATTTATTGTTTTTTTAATAATGTATTATTTTTAAAATCATAAAATTATGAAAGAAAATATCAATGCTTGTTTAAACCAAACAAATAAGACAGTAGAAGGATTTTTTTAAACTTAAAATCTTAGACTCAGATAGGAGCTTGTTAGACAACAATATCAAATGTTTTGTAAGGGAAGCAATTTCCACTAAGAGGACTGTATCCTTTTTGATACCATGTTGCTGGTTCAGGGGACCCATGAACATTGCAGATCCATTACGTTCTCTTCACAATCCAAATACACAGACAAGCTTTTCCAAATGCATACTTGTGAAACTTTTTGAGAAAGATAATTGATATCAGAAATCTCACATGAGCTACCCCTATATCATAAAGATGTGGTTAAAAATCTGCACAGAAACTTCAAGAAAATTTTATCCCATGTACTTGTTATATGGTTGCTCATATTCTGTATTTGTGACTGCAATGTCTACATTTAGACTTCACAAGTATTAGCATTGGTGTTTTTTAATTGCCTAGAAGTATTTGCCAAAGCAAATACAGTTATTTTGCATGTACTGTTGTGCTTGCTGCACAAAAGCAGCATCTCAGCATTGCTTCAACAGTTCTTCAAAACTCTAATTAGAGTCATTTCCTGCAGGCTCCTCAGCATGCTGAGCTTTCCTTGTATCAAATTAGGCACAGAGGTTTTTAGGATGTATAAATTGGAAATCAATGGAAGCTCCTGACCTAATTACTTTCTAAGATATGGACTTGAGAGTTTTCATGGGGGTTCATGACAGGATGTTCATTCTCAGTTCTCTCTGGGTGGATGCCAGTTTTAGAGGCAACACTTCCTTCTACAAACTGTATTTGTTTCAGAATGGCAATCATTTACCCTTGTTTCACTCTTATCAGACTTTCCACCATTACCTTGTCTATCTCTCTCACCATTTTTCTGACATTTTTTGCTGTGCTTTTAAAGTATTTCCAACCTCAAAATGTCATACCTCAATAGGCCAGAGATAAGCTTTGAAAAATGTGTAAAGAAAATACATTGAATTATTTTTAAAGTATCATCTAGTTCTTATATATTTTTTTCCTTGAAATAAGTTGGCTTTTGTATGATATATGTGTTTTGGATGGGAGGCCTAATTCTCCTATTTAATGCTTGCTGTTATGTCATGGAAACTCTCCCAAGACTGTTTGATCTGCACAGAAAGTTGAACTGAGCCAACCTCCACTTTGGTCCTACAGTTCAGGCAAAGAGGTATTTGGGAAATGAAAGGTGAGTGGAGATCACTGCAGGCACACTACACAGGGATTGCAAGACTACCACCCACATGACAGCATGCCATGGCCTATCCCAAACTCTTTGTCAATATTCCTTGGATCTTTACAAAAGTGCTTTCTAAAATCCTGGAGACAAAAGAGGAGTGGAATAATAGTAGGAAACAGAGAAGAGATGGAGACTGGGTGTGCTGCAAAGTCTTGATGCTGGTATGAGGGAAAGAATGAGGGAATGCGAGGTTAGAACATTACAAATTGAAACCTTCACCTCCAATAAAAACAAGCCACATTGTGTGCATCTTTTCCACTCTTCCTTGTACTCACTTCCCAAGGACCAAGAGTCCTTGTTCATTTCATCAAGCATTCCCCACAGGTTTACCTAAACTGAGGTCCATGTATTCCTTTTTCTATCCTTCCTGTCCACAAATTATGAAGCAAGTACTAACAATGAATCAATAGAATCGATACCAAAACAGAGGAAGAGGGGAATAGATGAAAGGTAATCTCATGGCACATTTTTTCTGTGAAAGATTTCTCTATCAAAACTAAGTAGAGTTTTGTGAAGAGAGAATTAATTGTTCTCTAGTAAGCATTTAAAGATTTGGAGTGCTTTTATTCCAAGACTTCTCATGGATCCAATAAATCTCAATTCATCATACTAATAAAAGGAACTATGTAAAATAAAGAGGCTTTTAAATATAGCAAAGCCATGACATCATATTATTAAAGTCCTCAGGTTTATTTATCCTGAACAGTTTGTCCAATTTTCTGTCGACTGACTCTTAAAACTCATTTGCCTTGAAAAGCTGAAGAGTGGTTTCATGCTTACTGCCTCTGGCTATGTACAGTTTAAACTGGCATTTTGTCCTTGAAGATAGAGTAGTCCTGCTGCCTGACATACTGCCAGTTTGAACAGAGATACCAATCATGACTGTTTGGTCATGATTGATTTTCAGAAGCTGTTGGAGCATCTTACTTCACCAATTCCAAATCAAATCAGCAACATAAAATTGAATAGTGAAGCAGAGATTGAATAAAATTGAAAACTATTCCTAGAGTTTTGTCATCACATAAGATATTGATTACTTACAAAAGGTTTCACTGTGTGCATTAATTCTCCTACAGAAGATACCAAGTGCAGTCTTTACAAAAATAATAAGTTTATTGACTACTTTTGCTTGGCAATAATTTTTTTAAAAAAATGCTTTGCTGAATTCTTTTCCTTCATAGTGATTAAATACAATAAAACCAAAAATATTTTCTTGGGAGAGACAGGATCAAAGGCTAGTGACACTTGTGAAAAGTTTCCTCATCTAAGTGGGCTTTAACTGTGTGTGTTTGTGTGTGTGTAACCACAATACTTCCTCTGGCAACATCCTGTTAATATTACTGAGAGCTTGCTTGAAGAAAAATCAATGTATTTGTCTCTTGGTGTTTTGCCATGGACATATAATCACTAATCAAGCAGAAAACTACCTGCCTCCTTTCAGTGATATGGTTATCTGGTCTCTGCTCTAGGGGGCAAAGTAATACAAATCCTTGATAATTCATAACTAAACTGAGGGAAGCTATTTGTTATTGTTTAAGTAGTTACTTCTTTTTATGTAGGCAAATGCAGTTTGAACTGACTGTTTCATCTGACTTTAAATTTACTACAGCATTTCCAGTTCATATCCAAAACAGATTGTTTTCCATGCATTTGCATAAATAACTATTATTCTTCTTTGAATGCCATTATAAATGAGCTTTATAATATTAAATTCCAGCAGAGCTGTCTGAAGTGATCAAATTCAAATCTATTCTGTCTCTTGGTAACAATAATGATGGGGTGTTTGGTTTGAATATGGTCAGAAGTGTAATTTATGTGTAAATAAATTTTACATTTTACAATGCACTGAATATAGAAAATGGAAAGGGTTCATAAATAGCATAAAGTGAAGATCAAAAGATTGCATTACTGTAAAATCTTGTTCTAACTAGGAGTAAGGTGATTCAATTCTACTTATTCAGAAAGACCCATGTTCCATTTCATGCGTAGTATCTTCAAACATTTCAAACACTTGTAGTACTTATTAGGCAATTATTTATTAGACCATCTGACACTCTAGGAAAACAGAATGAAACTAAGGAAGGAGCAGTGCACTCACTGCTGCTGCACCCTCACTGAGTGCAGACTGGGCTGGTGAGGAGCTCCTCTGACAGCTGTGTTCAGTGCTAGGTGCTCAAGTCAAGAGCAAGAGCAAGAAGAGAAAAGCCACAGCAAAGTTTTGAAACCTCCTAGGAGAACTGCCAAAAGTCAGTGTGGCATTCCACTCCACTCACTGATTTGGGAGGAGATGAGGATGAGAGGAGTCCAGAGTGAAAAAGATTCTGAGATCTCACTGTGCAGGGTCTATTCTCAAGATACATCTCCACACAGGGTAATGCAGGATAATGAGGAAAAGGGATAATTTATCTCTCCTTTTATACAGTCTATTTAGTGCACTGGAGGGCAGTAAAACTGCACAGCTACATTAGAAAACAAAGTGGGGAAAAAAAATCAGAAGGCCATTCATTTCATTGGCAAATCATTCCTTTCAAGATTTTCTTAGGGTTTGGTGATAAGTTTGGTCCTTACCATCATCAGGAATCCTACTGGTTATTTGGTGTGGATGTTGTGGCTCCATGCTCTGGAGCCACAAGATATTGCTGGGAAGGAATTGTTGGAGGAGCAGGGAGAAGAACACAGCACCCTTCTGCCACTTGCCTGATGGGAAGAAAGGATGAAACCCAGGTGAGAAATATCCACTCTTTCCAGTTCTGGCAGTTGACATAAAAATGGAGGAATACTAAGTGATTGCAAACTTATTAATTTCTCAACCTGTTCTGTCCAGCAAAGACTTTTACTAATGAATGCTTTAAAGAATTCCTCTTTTCCTGCTATATCCAAGTGATTTATTATGAGTGCTTCTTTAACTGTGGAGTCTTGGAAGTATGTTGAACAGACAAATTCCGAAGCATATATGAATTTCAGAAGACTCCAGTGGAAGAAGACTTTTTTAAATAATCAAGTGTTTAATTAGTGCTTCCTAGTGGACATTTGTACATAAAGATACAACAGAAACTAGATGAGATTTTTTTTTAAGTGAGTGCATTAGGAGGCCAGCCTGTAGGAGAGGCATGGAGTTCCCAAAGGCTTTGGCAGCACCATTGGAAAAGTGGGGTTGTGAGGTTGGCTTCCTGCAATTTTCTTCCAGTTCCTAATAGCAAAATACGATTTAAATAAATAGTTTATTTCCTCTCTTTTTTTCATTGGGGAATTTTTTTGTTTGGTTGGGGTTTTTTGTTTTGTTTTGGTTTTTTTTTTCTTCACACACAACTTTTGGGGTTATTAGACAGCAAACACCATGAGGTTATTTAAATCAAAAGTCACTGACTGCAAGATCTTGAGCTTCTCTTGCAATAGTTTTTTTGATGCTGGATATATTTATTTAAACATTAGGAACTCAAGAAAAACAATCATATACATGGCTATACAAATATGGTACAGAGAGGATGCAATTATGTTGCTGAAGACCTAAAGGTATTAAGGATATTTAAGGTCATATTAAGGATACCTGTAAACAAGTTATATGAAGAGAGAGAAATAGAAAGAAGTTTACGAAAAAAAAAAAAGAAATTAAAGTATTCACAAGAGAATGTTTGCAATAATATATCCCAGTAGTTGTTCACCACTGGCATAATTATGCAGATGTGGTAGTGCAGAGTTACATGGTAATTAGGATGTCGAATCAGTCTACAGAAGATTCACACTTACCACAACACCTCACAAACTGCTGTAAGTGCATGAGTGCTCTGAACACCTACTCAGCAAAATGATTAAGGTTAATAGTGGTCTGTGGTAGTTACAATCTGTGCATGTTTATTACATTTCTAAAGTGGGTATAATTTAAAGTGAAAAGGAATGAAAAATTGTATTGTGGAAAAAAAGAAATTACTGTAAAGGTATATTCTTGCAAAAATCCCACTAAGTAACAATTTCTGAGCCAGATATTTAACAAGCTGCTTCTTACTTACCTGGAGTTCACAACTGAAATCCTGCTGCTTTTTGTATGCTGAACTAACATTCTTCCATTCCATTGCAGAGAAAAGACAGAAGGCAAAAGATGTTGCACTTCATTATTGTAATTGACTGTTCCTTCCCATTATCATTTTCTCTCCTTTTCCTTAATAGAAACAATGGAAGAGTTACATAATGGAGAAATCTAGCAAGTATCAGATTAAAGATCAAATTAGCAATTATTTCCTGACAGTTATAAAAGAGGCAACAGCTCCCAGACAACTGAATTAGATCAATAGGATGCTGTTAAATTGAATGAACCATTTAGTACATACTTATTAGCAAATCCTGAATGGCTAACTGAATGGATGATTGTAGCTCTTAATGCCCAGTGATTTCAGAGTATAAAATATTTTTAAAATTACATCTTAATGTACCTTGGTAGAAGCAGTGATTCACTTCAGAAAAATTATAAAAATGGACACGGCTAGTCTGCAGTTAAGTATTTGCAGACAACTTGACTACAGGCTTTTCTGCAGGTTGTAGTATCAGATAATAATTTGTATGCTAATTTACAATTTTATTTGCTCCTTTGCCACCTCGAAATATCAAGGTAGTCTTCACTAACTCATAAAGAATTAAATTAATCTTATCCTGAAAATTTATTAATGTCTCGAATCCATCATGGAGAAGAGCCTGGCTAGCTCCTCACCAAGAAAATTATGGATACTGTGCAACAGATTAATAGTTGTGCAAACAGAAATAACAAAACCAATTATTACCAATAGTTTGTTTTGGCATTTTGAACTTTTATACTTTAGAATGTCCCACATAAGATGGTTCGCATGTGCAATATTTAGTTGTACTGATAAGAAATATGCTAAATACATTAAATATTAAATACTAAATAGTTTAAAAAATGAAAGTTAATTTAAAAAACAATTTTCTGTAGATCAATGTGCAGCCTGTGTCTGCACACTGGAGAATCTAATACTGTTTATGCTTTTAAATCTAATCTAATTTTTGTTTACCAAGGGCAGATCAAAACTCAGAGCACTAACATCAGCAAGCTTTTACTCTTTCAGCCCAGGGAGGGACATGTGATTTAACACATTAATATTTTTCTTTCAAAATGGTTAATTTTAGTGCCTTACATGCAACCTGACTTTTTTTTTTTTTCTGTGTTTTAATGTGTATGTGTATGTATATTGGGTCCAATTGTTAATCCAGCACTGCTGAATCAATCTATCAATGCAAATAAAAGAATAACATTGGCACATCTGTATTATACTCAGTCACTCAATGGGACTTCTTTGTACTCAAAACCTCTGTAAAAGTGCCTCTTAGGAACCAAAAATAGTAGACACTAGGCAGTTTTAAAATGCAAACCTATGTCCTTATCAGGCCTCTAAAGGAAATAAGCTTATTTTCCACTCTGATTGTTTGCTACCTGTTAGAGAAATGGGATTGCCAGCTTTGAAAACTGGAAGCTTCTGATGTTCTGGGGCAAGGAGACAGCGCCGTGCCCTCTGCCAAGCTGGGGATGTCTCAGCAGGGGTGAGTAACATTCCTGTTACTGATACAGCAGGCCTAGAGGAGCTCAGCCTGCCACGATTCAGCAGCAAACTGTCCTTGCAGAAATGTCAGTGAGAAAACCATGCTGGGAAAGGAAGCTACAGCAAATTTATCCACCTACATGTTAATGCCACCACATGTGGTGTGTGCTCTTTGCACAAAAAGAGGCTGGCCAGACACTTCCCCTCACCCCAGTCAATGTAGAACATCCATTGGTAACTCTAGACAATTATTTCCATTTTCCAACATATGTGTTCTGCAGACTTCGTAAAACTATCCAGGAACATTTTAGAATCAGCTAGGATGCATGCTTTGTGAAGACACAACAAATGAGTGGATTGATAAATCTCTTAAACATTTCTGCTACATATTTTTGTATGTTATTGAGGGAAATATTTTTTGTTTAATTCAAGTAATTGTAGCTGGAACCTGTAATTAGTCTTATCTGTAAGCTAAGGAGTTGTTATTTGCATGTTTTTTAACTTAGGTAAAAAATTCAAACAGGAATATGTTGTTATAAGTAACAAAACTGTTCAAGTAAAAGTATCAGACAGGACTGGAGACTCCTGAGCTCTCAAGAGCTAAGAGACTGTGAGAGAGGATGACAATCAAAATATGGTTGAGGAAGAGCCTTACTTGACACCTGAGTAGGTTTTCAGCCTTTGAGGGTGCTGGTCAGTGACGGGGAGTGAATGGTTCCCTTCTATCTTCAGTGCTCTGTGACAGGCTTAGGCAAATTTCTGTGGATTTACAGGTTTCCTTTCGATCATATATATTTTCCAATAAGGGTGCTGAACTGAATTTAATTATTAAGTTATATTTAGTATTATTTTAAAAGTAAGTCTTATGACATTTCTGACTAACTTGACCCCATGTGTACCCAAATTTATTGACAGACTATTCACTGACTTTAGGAGCAGCAAAAAGGAACACAGTTCTTTGTTTATATGTGCAGGATGAAGGCAAAAACTGTGGAAACATTTGTCCTATTAAAATGACTTCTGCTGGTGTTTCATCATGTGTGACATGCACGACATCACTAAACAACTACCACATGCAATATTCAGTTTTAATTTCCTTTCATTGAAAGCCACATATGGATCATGTAAGGATAATTAACAAAGGCAGCAGGAATAGATCTTTTACTCTTACTACTCTAATATCAATGACTTAACAATTTTTTTACTGCCTGTGCTGTGAAGGCAGATACTTTGGGAGAATATGGCTCAAGACATTTAAAATCAAGTGCCAGCTCACAAATTCAAGATAGGCACCATGCTAATTACCAGTGTATTACATAAACACTCATGTTGCTTTCCAGATGATCATACTTTATCAGATCTCTGTATATGGCATGTCAAGTAATATTATTTCTTCAGAGGACTCATGTGACATACATAATCTGATTTTTTTACAATTAAAGGAAAATTATTCTCAGGGCATGGTTCATTTTCATTAGATAAACAAAACAAAATCTTTCAAAAGATTTTTTTTTCCATATTTATGCAATTCATGTCATCAAGCAACATATTGTAATGTAGACTGGAAAAGAGGTCACAATACTTAGAAAATTATTTGGACAGTATGACTTTAAAGGGCATGTCAGTTCTGTGTAGACACTGATAAGACCACAGCAGCATTCCTTCAGTTGAAATCTAACTGTATACTATAAAAATTCTATGTAAAATAGCAATCAACATGCTGTGTTTACACTGAGAGAAAACATAGGTATTTTTTCTATGGAAAATAAGTAAATACCAACACCTTTGAATTCAAGGATTTTTTGACAAGTTCATAAGTAACAAAAGTTGGGATTCTGTTGGAGAGTCTTATATCTCATAGAAAAAAATTGCTGTAAAAATATGAATTCTAAATAAAAATAAGTGAATATTTGATAACTAAAATATGTACTTTCTCTCTTTTCTTCATTTAATCATTCAATTTAAAAATATTCTTATGGTAATTCATGCATTCATGGAATATAAAATTCTGAAAAATTCAGAAATCTTCAAGAGCGAAAAATAAGGTTATACTAAAACAAGAAACTAGGAATATCTTGGTTTTTTTCAGAAAAATTAGTTATCATATTCAAAAGTATTATTACTCTTGGTAAGCCTATCTTCCTGCTTCAACAGCAACCATGCTGATTGCCTCCTGGCAACAGTTTCAAATACGCCCGGTAGTGTTTTGAAAAATCCTTTTCTTCTTTGGTACCTGGCTTTGTTCTTTGAGGGTTTTTTTCCCCTAATGTTACTCCTCTGACTTTGTGAGAATTGTGTGTTTTCCCTAAAGACAGCAAAAGTCAGTCCTTTATATTTAAATTTGATTTACTTACTGAAGGTGTTTTATTTCAACTGAGGTATGGAAAAATCAGTAAACTGTCATGCACCATCATACAGAAAGAAACAGGTGAATACAGCAGGTAAGAATTATCTTTTTGAAACATTTCTGTCAAAGTGTTCTAAATTATCCCAGAGACCAAAGTGTCACTGGTATCCATCAATCACAAAAGATAAAAATATCTTTATATACCCTTTGTCATGCATCCTTCCCTCTGAATCATACAGAGAGCAATGGGAACATTGCCCAGTGCCTGGAGCAACATTTTATGCTCTGATATTTACCATAGCAAATCCGTCTGGCATTTTCTTTCCTTACCAAAGAAGGTGCCAAATATTTTGCTAGGAAGAAGTCTTGTGTTCTTAAAACTTACAGGAAAAAGACTGACTTTCAGTCTTTGGTCAGCTTGTGCTGAGTCACACCAGAAGGTCCTTGCTTTAAGTTCTAAGCAACCTGGGCATTGGTGATCTGGGTTTTGCTCTGAGAAACCCAGTGCTGGTTTATGACTCCACACAGGGTGTAGGAGTGTCACAGCAAAGCTGTCCAGGTGCCATGGAGTGTACAGGGCACACTGGCCACCACTATTCATGTGCTTAAGTATGCTCAGATCTTTGGGAAGATCAGTGTCTCTAAAACATGACAGCAATGACACTTCCAAAATTATGCTGCCAGTTGGTGCTGAAGCCACACATTTCAAGCATGATTGAATGACAAAGAGTCCACAGTAAACAAGAGGCTAACTGCTTTTCCATCAGCTTTCTGATTGGGAGAATAAGAGGAAGGGTATCTTTATAGGTGACAACAAGATTATCAAATTCCCTAGATTTCCAGTACATCTATGCTTATCCAGCAATAAATAGCCAGTCAGAAGGTAGACTTGGATGCTGAAAATTGCCTGATGTGTTTTACGTAATTCTGTTCTACATAATGATATCATTAATACCTACATTTATTCTTTTCACAGTTATGCCCTGACACAGACATAAGAACACTATTTTCTTTGCTGTTTTACTGCAGTTAAGCAAAAAAGAGCATCACTTGCTGCTCAGCCTAATGCAAATTAAATACCCATTCTGAACATAATGCCAACTATAGATCAAGTGTTTGCTGGCAGCACTAAAAAAAAAAAAAAAACCAACAAAACTGTGAGAAAACCAAACTAGTTCATCCAATTTAAGGCATGCAATGAATATTCAGACAGGTCTTGGAGAGTAAACAATGCAGAAATAAGCAATACAATTTCTTACCCCAAAAAAGTTTTCTGAACAGTAATGTGAGAGCTGTTCTCTAGAAATGTGTAATAATTTTGAAAAGATGCTGCTATAATTAATTGAAACTCACCATACAAAATATCATATCATATTGTTGTGCTGCAGTAGTACTACGTGAAGAAATATTATTAGAGAACAATAGCTTGTATTTTTTACTTTATGAATGACATGACTTCTGTATAAATTCTAACCTTGTTAGTCAACCCAGTGCCTTGTTAGTCAACCCAGTCTATTAAAGACTGAAAACTGTCAGCCTCCTTTAGGGAATTCAAATCTTTCTAATGAAGTTCCAGTCCTTTTACCTTTATCTATTTCAGATGGTGCTTTTGGAGCAAGTAATTACAGACATTCTTGGAAATGCTTACAGAGTAAGATTCTCCTAGAGGTGAATAAACATACTGTGCAATTCAAATTAGCATATAATGATATCTTGAGAATAAAACTTCCACCCTTAAGAAGGCTATTAATTAAGTTTGCAGTACCTTAACATGTTTAAAAAAAAGGCCTAGAAATGGTCACAATAGTTTTTAGTAGTTTCCAGGGATCTGAAACTTGCAGTTCTCTAGTCAATGTTCAGTATTTTTATTTGGAAGATTACTGTGAAATATCTGTATGTGCCATCTGAAGGTCATGTCCTTACACTGCTAATAAACTGTAGTATTTCTGCCACCTTCCTATTAGGAGATGATTATTGCAAAGTAACTGGAATAAAGCTTCCAGGGAGGAGGCAGAAATATTTATGTAATCCCATTTCCACTACAATAAATTGACAATTTGTTGTCATATATGACCATTAATGAGGAAAATAAATAAATATATAAATCACCAAAACAAACTATCATGATTTAACCTTGATAATTACTGCAAAATAAGGAGCCTCTCAAGAAAACAAGGAAAGTAATGCATAAATTGTTTTGTGAAGACATGAAAGAGCTTATGTAACTGGATGAAGCACGTGGATTCAGGGAGACATTTAAACAGGAAAATATATGGTGCAGAAAATGTTGCCATTTATTCTTAATTAATTATGGGTTTGGCTGCTTGACAGGAGACTGCAAAGAAATCCACCATGAACATTCAAAGCTGGAAGTGATTATGTAATAGAGACATGTATAAAGAAAATATTACCCTCAACTATTTCTCAAATATGCGATAAACTGTGCACACATTTCTGAATTATTTGCAGAACTGGTATCTTAGTTCAGACACTGATCTAGAAAAATCTAGAGTTCATGAGATTTCATCTGACAAAGTTTCTTTGTTCTCCCATATTGTGGTGACACATCTGGCACCTGCCACTAGGACAAGGATGTAGTTTGGATTTGCTGGAAGATGGAGAGATGCAGATTTAGGTGATCTCAGAACAGGCTGCAAATGATCTGTGTGTCATTCTCAGGAAACGTATTCTTTCTGGCAGAATGGAGAAAACAGTAAAATTTATTCTATCTTTATCTATTTTGATTGCAAACTCTTCATACCAAGGGACTGCCATTTGATATTGACATGCAGAAAATATCTTCCCTGATGGCTTTGAGGTACCATCATGGTTTATGCCCAGTTGGCAACTCAGCCCCACAGAGCTGCTTGCTGACTCCTCCCCAGGTCATGTATGGTACAGAATCAGAAGGGTGAAAGTGAGAAAACTCCTGTTCAGGATAAAGACATTTTAATAGGCAAAGCAAAAGCTGTGCATGCAAACAAAGCAAGAAAAAGAGATCATTCACTACTTGCCATGGTCAGGCAGAGGATCAGCTATGTCCACAGCATCAGGGCTCCAGCATGCATAACAGTGATGTTTAGAACACAAATGCCACCACTTCAAACATTCCCCTCCTTCTTCCACTGCTTCATGTGTTGAGGATGATGCCACATGGTCTGCGATATCTCCCGGTTCAATTTGGGTCAGTTGTCCTGGTAGTACTCTCTCCCAACCCACCCTGCACCCCCATCCCACTTGCTTGTGTGGCAGTGTGAGAAGAAGAACAGACCTTGAGGCTGTGCAAGCACTTCTCAGCAAGAGCTAAAACATTGCTGGATTATCAACACTGTTTCCAGCACAAATACAAAACAGCCACTCACCAACTATAGTAGAGAAAATAAACTGTATCACTGCCAAAATCAGTACAGGTACAATGGCAGGACATAAGCTAACAGTTAAGGGCTGCCTTGTTTGTCATTGGCTCCCACTTACCAGTGCTGCAGTTCCCACCCTCAATTTTTTAGGAGTTTGCCACTTCCTAGCAAAGTAGAAAGGACAAGTGAGGAAAGAGTCCATTTATAGCACCAACCTATGACACAGATGATGCTCAGCATGTTTTCTCCTAAAAGAATTAATACTTATCTATCAATTAAAGTCAACCAAAGGTCTGCACTGCTACACACATGGGCTGTTTCATTCCTCAGCTAAGCTGAACCCTGGCAAGACCACACACCAGAGCAGCAGCCTGCACCATGTCTTGTGTTTTTCCTGCTTACTGAGCAGAGAAATTGAGACAGAAAAGGTTTTAGTCTGTTTTGAATTCAAAGAAAGAGAATTAATGGAGGTTAGAAGTGATTGCCTACAAAATCCACAAGAGCATTCATTAAAGTGAGGCATCATTCTTATTTTGTTCTTAATGCTCTAATGGTTCATTTATGGACATAACTCTTATTTCCCAGGACTGTCCTCTCTCTCCATCAAAATTCAGTCTCATGTCCAAAGAAATTATTTTTGTCTGGAAAAGAAAAGCCTCTATATAGGATAGCAAATACTATTGGGACTTCTTTTTAAAATAAAAATGTATAAATTCTAATAATACAACTTGTCACCATTTGGAACTACATAGCATCAGCATTTTTGGAAAATTTGTTGATAAACGCTGCATATATATATATTAAACTTATTACTGGCCAAACCATTAATGGATTTTTAGCCTGTGCGAAGTTGCAACTCCTGTAGACAAACTGGACTTTGAGCTGATTTGGGCACTTCAGTGAACAGAAGTTGAGTGAAGACCCCTGTTCCTGACTGAGGTGGTACAGAGGAGAGAACTTGGGCTTTTTCAGGTGGGAAGATGTGGCTGGTCTGCCTACCTATTTCCCCTGGGAGAATATTATATTTTTAATCTCTGCTACTTGAGAGAATCTGTTACTTATGAAAGATAAGCCATTCACTCCTTAAAAATACTGTGGAAGCCTCACAGAGGAACTTTCTCAAAGGAGTGCTCCCAACTCTATCTTTGTTTTGGAGCCATCCATAACTTCCCCTCAGTGCACTGTTAGCAAGCTCTGATTTTAGAAGTCAGGGCCTGGCATTTCCAGTGTTCAGCATGTGCACATTACTGCTGGAAGTTTATATCACTTATGTCAACATTACTAATTTTTTTCATTGATTCTTTGCCACAAAAGCCACAGGACTTTAGACTGGAGTGCTGTTCTTTGGGATTTCTTCCAAAGGACATTGTGTGAATGTGACAAGTCTTTCAGCCACTCAGACTAGAAGAGCCAGAACATTGGCAATATTTCAGTTATCCTTTCAAAAGTGCTAACAATTTCTTCATATTGCCCTTTCAATACTTTCAAAGATTCAGAGTGGGCTTGGAGAGATCTTACGAGAATCTGTCTTCATAAAAGTGCTGTATAAATGGAAGAAATTTTGATGACCGTATGAAAAAATTGAAACGAGATGAGACAGGAATAGTCTTGTGCACAACACCACTAAGTCAAGAAGAAAGTGTCAATTGGGGCTAAAGAAGAGGAGAGTAAAATTCTTTCAGGACAGAAAAGGGGAAAATGGAGCAAAACAATATAGTTGATCCATCAGAGTGAGAAGAGTAAAATGGAAGGGACTGAAACTAGGAATTCAGCTGAGCTCCTCCCTGTGGGTGGAAATGGAGAGGCTTATGGAAAATTTTGCACAAAACTTTCACTTTGGGGGAAAGGAGATAGACTGAGAATAATCAGATACATATTTCTAACAATTAACTTTTCTTTCCCAGCTCTCCAGCTGAACTGGGACCATACCAACCCCTCCACTAGGATATAATTCAAAATTGAGAGGATGATTTGAATTATTTTCAGTTTCTGTGTTTCTACTTGTCTCACTTATAGGCTGACTATAAGAAAGCTCTGATTTTTGAACACACTCTTTATTCTATTACCATTTGATCTGAAAAGATAAAATGGCTCATCAGTCCTCTCATAGTCAGTGACTCTAGCTAAGCAAATATTTTAAACATTATCGTTGTTAATACAGGGTTTTCTTTGAGTAATCTGAGCTTAACTACCAAAAAGATCTTAACTATGGCAAACAAAATAAAACTAGAATTCTATGGATGAAGTCAAATGAGAGTCATCAATGAATGCTTTCTCTTTTTTTGAACTGCTCAATAGGCATTGCTTATATAGGTTGAGATATGGACACGTAAGATGCCATGAGATCATTTTCTGCATCATCTGAGGTCTTCTGAATCAGGCCATGTTAATGGGATATTTTCATCCTGGTCTGCCAGGAAAAATGTCTAAAAGTAAGATCTGGCTAATTAGGGCTCTTTTCATCTAAGAATGTAAAAACAGCACAGGGCAACACAAATAGCTTATTGTCAGAAGTGATGGGTTTTCTTTGTGATGTTAGTACTCATCTAAAATAAAAATAAAAGACAATACAACAAAAAAGGAAGAGAACAATTGCAAAACTATTGGTGAATACAAATACATTCTCAATCATCTCAACAATAACAATAGGTTTTCACATGTTCCCGCATCTGAAAATTGAGTGTCTTTTCAAGGTGGGGGTTTACAACCAACAACCTGGATGGAAAGACTGATCTGTGTTTTGACCTGACCTCCATAACTTGATAAGGATGTTGTACTATAGCAGCAGTGGCAGTAGCCTGATGGCTTTCTTTAGTGTTTTCCTAAAAAAATGTTGTTGATTTTTGTTGATGGCTTCCTCCCCAGAAGTTTAGGCAAACCTTGAGCCAATCAATATCTTTGCTGAGGGAAATGAAGGATCCAGTTGCAGATAGCAAAGCAGAAAAATAAAAAATCATTGATACAGTGTAAGTCAGGATCTTAGCACTTGTACATCTGGCTCAGCACATAAACTACACAGCTGCACCCTTTGGAAAACACCTAGTAATAAATGTTTACTGCTGAATAAGTTTAATTTATTTGAGGAGTTTGGTTTCTACTGTTCTACCACTCTACTCTTCTTTGTTGTGAGATACTAAAGAAAAAAATTCTTCATCATGAGAGTAATTTAACATTGGAAATGGTTACCCAGAGAAGTAGTGAAATTTCCCCCCACTGAAAATATAAAATACTTGGATTGACAGGGCCTTAGATAACCAGATGTAAGGGCTCTTGGAGAAGCTGGAGAACTTAAAAGAAGCTCTTGGAGAAGCTGGCAGAGAGTGTGGTAGGATGTTGCCAATGAGGTCTGATCAAGGCCTTTAAGGCCTATTGGTGTCCTGACAGATTCTGTAATGTGTGACATTCCTAATAAAAATCTACCTTTTCAACTGTGAATAATATGTAACTAAAGATGCTGGTATTGGGTTTGGATTTAGCCTGAAAACTAGAAAAAAACTGCACAGACATGTATGAACACATAAAGTTTTGGGGTTTTTTGGTTTGAGATTGAGTTATGACTATATTGTCCTGCTAAGCCCCATGCAGTAGTATCTAAAGGGGATTCATTCCACCCAAGCTTTGGTTGTCCCCAGGTAAGTTTGGAACACACCCAGGCATATGTTCTGTGTGGATTTCTTCATGTTTTGTGTACGACCCTTAGCTGTCTTTTTGTCAGGTATCAGCTTTCAAACACAGAAATTCAAGCAGTTGCTTATGTATCAATCAATGTGTCTGATACATAAGTCAGGCTGGAGACCAGCTGTGTCATGTAGTCATTCTCCTGCTCTCCAGATGATTCTTGAATTAGAAGGCCACAGGCTAAACCAGTGTGGGGACTGACAGTGGTCAGAAAATAGATTTTTAGGCTCCAGGCAGTGGCCTGGGGCCTGTGAGAAAGCTAAGCACACAACACTCTCATTCTGGCCTGGGAAATTGCAAGGGGGAACCCAAAACAATCCCTGTAAAACAAACCCTGTGAATGGCCTCCTCCTGACACCTGGAGTTTTCCAGCTTATTTACTGGTAAAGAGGTTTACAAGAAGGTGGTACTTTAAAGGACCAATCCTGTTCATTGTACAGTAACACTGTATAAAAGAATCTGTCTTTCAATAAAGTTTGCTATATGCCCTCCAAGAGGACAGGAGTCTGCGTGAGCTGTCCCGAAGCATAATGATAAACTAGTAATGTTCTAATTATGTCAGTAGTTGTAGTAAGATTATAAGCCTCAATTCAAGGCTTTTAAGCTTAAATCCAAGCTGCTTTAGAAGATAAACCCTAACTATTGCTCCCTGTATAACACACACCGTAAATGTGACTTACAATAACTCATGGTGCGATTCTTAAGCTGTTCTTGTGCAAGGCCTGCAGCTGGACCTTGATGATCTTTGTGGCTCCCTTCCAACTCAGGAGATTTCATAATTCTGTGATTCTATAGCAATAAAAGGCAATGGGGTGTCCCTGTTCCTCAGTCTGATGGAGTAAGTCTTAGCCCATGTCAGCAGATGTCAAGTACAAATATCTGGGACTGCTTTTCTGGTGACAACCTGGGGTCTAAAGAAGATCATTTGTATAAAGATCAGTGCATAAGGCATCTTTATCACTTCAGTTAAATCTTCAGATATCTAAGAGTTTATAAATTTATCTTTGGATAGTATTCTGAAACATATTATTCACAGTCAGTGTTCAGAAGTTTAGGAATAGAAAACTACTTGCAAGTGTCAATAAGCTGAAATAATATGCAATTCAAATTCTTTCTTAAGTCACTTAGCTTTCTTTTCCATGTTTTGAAAACCCTCAAGCAACCTCTCATATTCATGTGGGTGTGCATCTTGTGGGCTATAACTGCACTGATTTTTCTTTGGAGTAAGCTGTTGCCTAGAAGCAGTAAAGGAGGAAGATTTGGTGGTTAAGCTTAAAGCTTCTTAGCTAGAGAAGACAGCCTACACCTTATAATTCAGGATCAAGAGGATTCCAGACTTAGTCAGGTAGAAAGAGCTGAGATAAAATGCTATTGTCATTTTAATTTGTTCCAGAAAACAACACAAGGACATGTGCACATTTAGTAAGCCTCAAACTTAGAAAACACTTGAAAATTTTGAACTGTGCCACAGGGACCACCATAAAGCAGGAAAAATACCCTTAGCTTTAAGTGCAGGAAGGTATGATTTCTACCCAGCTGCTGTTGCAACCAAGTTGTCCCTGAATCCAGTTCTGCTTATGCAATTCTAACTAAAGATTTATCACTGAGGTGGCAACCTCTCCCTAGCCAGCCTCTGCCCAGACTCCCAAATGTCTCATGCACACAGCAATACCAGCTGCACTCTACAGCTCTCTCCAGATCTGCCCTACCACAAGGAGTCCTGGGGGATCTACAGTGGTGTTTAGTGTAATGGTGGTTATCTGAAAGGAGGAAGTAACTAATTCCAGTTAGTATTAAATAACAAAGTGATTAATTTGTATTTGCACTGCAGTCATATATCATCACATCCTGAAATAAAGAAGCAATTCTGAACAGAGGATTTCTGAACAGTTAAGAAGAAAAAAATAGAACCTTTGGAACAAAATATTTGAGGAAACAAAACCTGAGAAACATTTGGTGAGTTTCACTCAATCTAAACCTTATTTATGTTCCATTTATCCTGAAATTTAAACCCAAATTTAAAAGTTAAGATATTTATTCTGAGTTTTATCATCACTCAGTCAGTTTGGGTGACTTAAAAAAAAGAATTTATCATGCCATCAGAGGTAAAACACTGACCCTAAAGAGAAACTTTCCCCCCTGCTTTTTAGTAGCTTAATTCTTTTTCTATTTCAAATTTCCTCTCAGCCTAACCTTTACTTGAAAAATGCTGTTCTTGTGAGTCAGCACACTCTGCTGGTAGACCAAGAGAATGTGACTGACAGAGAAAAAAAAAAAAATTCCAAAAATAATGCCAGCATGCAATTAAAAGGTAAGCAATTGTATATTCTGAGAAAAGGAAAGAAATTCCAATAATATATAACCTACAACTTTCCAACACAGCGGAGTTAATTCATTAATACACTTTGATTCTAACTATACCAAAAAGGAGTTGGCTCATAGCCTTAACTCTGTATTGAAGACAACAGCACTGCACATTCTGTGCTTTAAACAATTCAGAAGGAATTGTTTAAAGCACAGAATGTGCAGTGCTCCTGTGGGCCTAGGTACAGCTATCATCATTTCATGCTTGAAAAAAAGAGAAAAGACCCTGAAACATATCTTCAGATGCTGTCCTTGAATGTAAAGGGTTGGGGACAAGAGAAAACTCCCTGAATCCAGCTGTGACCATGGGGCTCTAGCTCTACCTCTGATCTCTAGTCAGCTGCACAAGGAAGAAGCCTTTGGGTGCTGATGATCATTGCTGTTCTTTATGCTCTGTGCTCTACAGATAAGGAGATCTTGGTGCAGTGGAGCACCGACCATTATTGAGCCCAGTCAGGAAGAGTTGAGTTACCTGAATTTAAATTATGGAATTCTGGGTAAATTTTTGTTATTATCATGATACTGTTTATTTTAAAAGTTGATAATAGTTGCCCAAAGAATTACCTCTGAAATTGCCAGAGATTGTTATAAATTATCCTAGTGATTAATCTTGCTGTTTGACCAAGAAGCCCCTGAATCCTAATTCTTTTTGGTCCTATTTGCTGCTAGATATTATATACTATATATATCACACTTTGCTCTACTTTTGGAAAAGCTAATTCAGTGACATTATACTGAAAATGGCTTTGGAAGAGGCAATAGAGGAAAAGGACAATTACCAGGAAAATGAGTTGTGCATGTGGGGTTTTTTTATATATGCTATTTCTTATATATGCTATTTTATGTTTTGAGATTTATTTGCAATACTCCATCCAGAGAAAACCAAGCAATTCTATTTACTGTGGATATAATAGAACAAAGTCTCTTATTTGTATGTGCCTGTCCTAAGTCCTAGCACACACTCTTTCCACTTACTACCTCTCCTTCCAATTTTCTATATGTCCTTCATGACACTTCAGATTCCTCTTCTTGCTTTATTGCTTTATTCAAAAATGGTGGTGCCCACTCCTACCTGTCCCAAGTGGTGCCTTGATACCTGACCAGGCAGTGCACATAAACCTGGTGACCTCACGTGGCTTTCAAAGTGTAAAAAATACCTATTTTCACAGAACATTTAGGAACAAGATTATCCTGCTGCCACAGCTGGTTGAAAATGGCCAGCAGGTTCAAAAGATTTCAAAAAAAAAAAAACAAACAAACAAACAAAAAAAAAAACAAAAAACCCACCAGGAGCTGATGGACACACAAATTACTAAAAGAACATCCATTATATGCAAGCAGAAATAATGGCACAAACTCAAGTTAGTAGACAAGGAATGCTTTCCATCATCAAAAGAAAGCAGTATGCTTTTGATTAGAAATATTCTGTTAAGATGCAAAAGAACTTTGCGCTATGAGAAGGAATTAGCAACTGATTTAAAAATACAATAATTTTAATGTTGATTTTAAGTGCATGAACCAGTTTTCTAAGCAGCATCAACTTTCAATTATGTTTAGTGCACAGCCAGCCATTGTAGCCATTAACATTTTTCTGCTCAATCACACTGTCTGTAACCAGCCACTAATAAGAATTAATGAGACAAATCTTCCTTGATTTAGTTTCAAGGAAACTGCAGGAGTTCTTTCTCTTGGGAGAATTTCATTTATTCACCACCTGTGTCCTAAGTGTGTTTTCTCAATTTTGGAAGACCCAGAAAATCTGTCAGTGTCTTTGCTCCATTGTTCCTATTCCTTGCATCAAACTTTGCATTTCTTGGGGGCTTTCCTGTTAAATCCTCCTTGTGCATGCAACATATTTCTGAGAGGCAGACCCAGCCTCTTAAATCCTTTGGACTCTGGAGGTTGCATATATTGTATGTGTCCTCTAGAGTGAATAATCTTGGTATCTGCTGGAACTTGCCAAATGGGTTCTACTGCTTCCAGCAGCTGGTCCAGCCAGACAGTGCGGCGACAGTGAAGAGATGCAGAGCCAGAGGTAACTGCAGAAGTATATGTGGATAATGAGGTACTCCAATAGAAAAGAAAGCAAGGTTACTTCAAAAGATGATTCTGCTTTCGTAATCTTTCAAATAAGCTATGGAGTCTCCTCATCAGTTTCATTCATTGTTAGTACCATTTTAGATTTTTTTTGTTGTCTATGTAGATATCTTCTTTCATCTTACACATATCACTTTAGGAAACAAGAATAGAATGATACAACAATATTACAGATTTCTGTGCTGGTGAGAGCACCCATTGCTTGACTGTGGCAATAATTTCTGCTCTAATGCAATTGTTTAGGCTTCATTGTCCTAATCAGGACCAGAAAACTGTGTCAGCTGTTTGTACTAAAGTGTCAAATTAACTGCAAAGGTTTCTCTATTGTTAATGTCACAAAGTTGCTCAACTAAATGAAATGCTGAAACTGGAAATAATAAAACCTTGATTGGAAGATGGGTTACTCACCTCTACTAGGAAAAGCTTACTTTTGAGTGTTACAGCCTCCTGACTCTTCAATGCAGCAGAATAAATAACACTAATACTCAGAAGAGAAGAATGCAGGGGAGAATGTCATTTCCCCTGATGTACATGACAGCTCTTGGATGTGCTAATGGTATTTACATGTACATTCAGAGTCAGCTGTATTCCATGAACTAGGAAACAAATGGTCAAGGTTGTATTTAACAAAAATTCATTAGCACCATTCATCTTATATGCGCTGTTTACAAAATGTCAACTATGTTTTCATTTTCTTAAGCCAGAGGACATAAAATAACAAAGGAAGAATGGAAGAAGAAAATGAAGAAAAAGACTAGCAATCAATGAACTGGAAAAACCATAAAAAATATTAGAAAGCAACAAAGAGATGTTATGAAAGAAGCAACCTTGTGCTATGATAGAGACATCTCAGTTAAAACTGAACAGATGGGGAAAGCATTTTCCCAGCACCTTTGGACAGAATTTTACTTTGTATTGAATCTTTTAGTGGGAGAAAACAAAACATGAAACTGTTCTCTGAAACTGTGACAGGAAAGAACTCCTTCCATCCTGCATCTCACTTTCACCAGTTTTGGTGAGGAGGGAAAATAAATAAAATTAAGCAAAATGAAATGGACTGTTGCTATTCACATCATGCTGTATTGCAAACAAAATTTTAAAAAACAAAGGTGTCATAGAGCAATCACACCAATTCTCCTGATAGCTTCTTTGCCAAATTTGTATTGATAAATGTAATTTTTATTTTTAGGTTTTTGTTGCCATGTCCTGAAATACCTCAGCAGCTGAACTAAACTTCTGCAGCAAGTGAATTAAATTGCAGATTTCATACATTTAGAAGAAAGTTGAAGGCAGCTGTTAAAGAATGAAGAATCTTGAATTTTTATAATCCATATCAATTCATATGTGAAGGACTTCTCTTTCCATTACAGTAACTTCTAAGACTTTCATTTCAGCTACATTCTTATTTGGAAATAATTGAAATCTTTTTGCAAATATATTCCTCCTTGAAGTCAGTAATAATTTCAAATATTTGTAGCTTCAATGCATGCATGTAAATATGAAAATACAGTAAAATACAGTGTGTATATAGTAAAGGGCAATGGCATACATTATTATCAAATGGATGTGATTCCTTCCTGAACAACGACCCTGAAAATCGCATCTTTATAGATTATAAAATATCCAGATGATCATTTTATTGACAGCTATGCACTCTTGATGTCTGTTCTCAAAATTACAAATCTGATCCCATCAGTCAGGGTTCACAGGAAGCTGTGGCATTTAATTTCATACATTCTCCTCTTCCAGCCCACCACTCCTTTTCACTTGCTAAGCCGCTGTACTGCATCTAAAATTTAATTAGCCACAAAGTCTTTTCTAAGGTAAGACTGAATCTTGCATCTGACAGGTTATACAACCTTGAACATAAGCCAACATTTCCTCTCTGTGTATCTAGTGAATGATTAGCAATGCTGATCTTCATCAGTATGCTGTAAAGGGTCCCACATTGCCTTCTAATGCTAATATTCCCACACTATAATATGGTACTGTCTGTTTGCCTCTGGCTTTTAATTTCTTTAATAAAATGGTAATGCGTCATGTTTTAATTTTGTGGTTGTATAATTGTCTCAGGATGTGACTAGCAATTTCTTGACTATCATTTTTTTCATAGCAAAACGTACATTTACTGAAAAATAATTGGCTCTGAGAATCCTGCAACCTAAAAAAATGGAGAAAACATCAGAATGTAATGTATTGACCCTTTTATACCAGAAAATTCTCATTTTCCACTTAAAAATGACTTGCTTATACAGGACGGTTGATTTTTAGTTAAAAAGCCACATTTTAAACCTATTGAAACAAGTTGCTTTAATACCAATGATTTGGTATTAAATAACTAAATATGGTTCTAGTCAACTGAAAAACATTTATCTCAGGAATATCTTCAATATTTTAAGTTTCTTCAAATTCAATTTTCTTGTTCCAGCTGATGGATGGTAAATCTCAAACACTGTTGAATGGGGAGCCCTCTTTCTCAGTGATGATGTTCCCTTACATTTTAAGGTTTTTTTGGTTGTTTAATGTCATCCTTTACCATTGCTTGCAAAGCCTGGTGATACCTTAGTGTGAATACCATGTCTGACTGTTGCCATCCAGTGCTTGAATTACAGAACACTCCTGAATTTTTATCAGCTTGACTTGATGTCCCACCACCATCACCACCACCCCTCTTCATCTGACCTCAGCAGAGACCAGAGAGACCTATGGCCTTCCGGAAGCTCTGAGTACTTCTATTTGTATAGATAGCATCACTGGAAGGTGTAACTCTGACTTCTTTTCTAAGTGAACCACATGTGAACATGTGCATGTGAGCCACAGACATTTAAAACTGTTTTTTCTCCCTGGATTGCAAGATGAAGCTGTAGTGTGTGTTCTTCACCTGTGGTCATCGTGGAGCTGGGCTGTACTGCAGAGAGGACACAAACACACAACCACAGGATCACAGAGTGCATCAGGTTGGAAGAGACCACAGTGGCCCAACCTCCTGGCTCAAACAGGGCCACCCCAGCACACATTGCACAGATTTGTGTCCTGAAGATTCTTGAATATCTGCAGTGAGGGAGACTCCACACCCTCTCTGGGCAATCTGTTCCAGTGCATGGTCACCTGCACAGTAAAGCAGTTCACCCTCATATTCAGCAGGAACTTCCTGTGAATCAGTTTCTGCCCATTTCCTCTTGTCCTATTTCTTGGCACCATCAAGAAAAGCCTGGTCCATCCTTTTGGCACACTCCCTTCAGATACAGATAGACATGGATGTGGTTCCCTCTCAGTCATCTCTTCCTGACACTTAACACACCTTTCCTTGTGAGAAAGATGCTCCAGTACCTTAATAATCTTTGTAGCTCTTCCCTGGATGTGCTCCAGACTTTAGGCACAGCCTCACTAAGACTGAGAAGAGGGGCAGGACCACCTCCTTCATCTTGCTAATGCATCCTAGGATATCATTTGCCTTCTTGACCACGAGGGCACTGCTGGCTCACGGACAGCTCATGTTCCACCAGAACACCCTGGTTCTTCTCCACAGAGCTGCTTTCCAGCAGGTCAGCCCCTAGCCTGTGCTGGTGCCTTGGGTACACTCACTGAAAAAGCTTCAGATCAGGAGGGAGGTGAGAAGAGCAACAAGAATACTAGTTGCAACTAAGTAATAGGTTCATAGGTCTGTCAGAGAATAGTGCTGATTTCAGTCTACGTCAGCAAATACATAAAATCACTGGTTGACATAACCCTTGCCCCTTCCCCCAGACTTCACCATGTCCTCTGGCTTATTTTGCCTTTCAGAGTCTGTCAGACTCTGGGTCCTAGTATCCAAACTCTCACTGTGACTGCTCATGTCGAACATCTAGGAGCAACCCTGAAAAACACAAAAGTAGGAATTACAAGATTTTGTTACTAATTTAGGTGGATTGATAAAAAAGAAAATAATCTGCTGGAGAATCAGAGTTGTTCCAACCCACAAGACCCACCCTCCCAAATGTGAGGTACCTAAGTCTTCCCAAAGCTAGTATTTGTTCTATTATCTGCCATGTGTGTATTAAATTTAACATTTCCAGTGTGAACTTCTTAAAGTATGACCCCCCCCTCACCCCCTGCAATAAAAATCTGAGTGCAAAATCTGCAAAAACTTTGAAGTCTGAAATGCTTGCTACTTCCTTAGGGCACTTATGTGATTTGAAGAATAAAGGACCAAATGCCATTACGATACATGCCAAACTTATTTGAAGAATAAGTTGATTTGAAGAATAAAGGACCAAATGCCATTACGATACAGCTGACTGATTCCATAGTCAAAATCTAGTGGTTTACAATGTGCTTATGTTTCTAAATCAGTATTGCTGTCAGTGAGGAACAGCCATTTCAGCACTCAGTATAATTTAAAGCTGCCAAAGGACTTTTCTTGGATGCTACGGTTCCACTATGCCATTTTTAGGAAGCAGTTGCATTTCTGATTGTCCCTTTTCCCCTTGATTGGGCAGGGCTATTTCGGCTGCACTTAGAAACCCTGGTGTTTTTGCTGATGTTTGGGGCTAATGCTTAACAGCACAGTTCTCACAAAAACCCTGAGACCAAATCCCTTTCTACCTGCAAACTCACCATCTGAAATTGCAAAACATTTTTCTATTTCTCGACTCATTGCAAGCCTCTCAATTTTCTGTGGGACTGGTGTGAGAAAACCCCATCAAGTTTCCCAAAGGAGAACACTGTGGAGGACTGGGCTGCAAATGGACCATCAGGAGACCCCTTTCATCAAGGACTCTCACCAGGAGATAAGTCACCTTGAGGGTGTATCATGCTGTTGTCTTCTTGAGCACGAGTGGCCGATTAATAACTATCTGTGGAATTAAGCATCATCACCACCCTGGTTGTCAAGGTAATGCCTTCATGAGTAATGAGAGAAGTATTCATGGGAGCCCAGAGTTAGCAGGAAAAGACTCTTGCCTTGGTATCTCTGCTCAGCCAGTATAGTCAATTGCTAGAAACTCCCCAGCGTATCCAATTCTCACTCAGAAACCCAAAACAACAACAGCAAAAGCAAAGTCATCTCCTCCTCCATAAAACATATCCCAACAACTTCAAGAGACAATGCTAAAGACAAAAAGCCTCAAGAAAGTTCAGCATACAAAGAAGTGTGCTGACTTTGTCAAAACAGAGCAGAGAGTGACAGGAACAAAAAGTGGTTTCAGTGTGAGTGTAAGGCTTATTTAGGGTAGAATCACTGTGAAACTCAAACTCCAAGCTGGAGGCAGAAGAGTAGTAGTGGAGGAAGATTAATAAAATGAAACATGGTTGCTCTAAGGCTTAGAAGGTGAATAATACATTAGGTAATTAAATATAAAATTAATCTCACACATAAAATAAGGAAAAGCAGAAGCCGCTGAATAGCGCTGAAAGTTAATAACAAAGTTCTCCGAAGCAGTTACATAAAGTTACTTGAAGGGGTCAGAGAAGATGATAAATAGTCATGGGAACTTCCTTCCCATTTCACAGGAGCACTTCAGGTTTTCCTAAAACATTGTCCATCAGTGATGCTGGTGAGATGAAGTAGCAACTAATCCTTGACGAGGACAGCCGTGGTGTGGATGAGCTGGTGGTACATAAAGCTGCCTGGGCAGTGGCCAGCACCGGAGCTGCAGAGAGAGGTCACCTGCGGAACACAGCCACAGGATCCACACTGAACAAGGGGCTTTCCTTCTTCTGGCAGCGTGCATGGAGGGAGTTTGCCTTCTGCTCAGGGGCCCTTGGCAGTTGCATGACCAGATAAAAGCCCTTCCTGCTTTATTTGAAGCTCCTCATTCCTGGACCCTTACTGCCCCCTCAGCAGAGTGGAAGGCAACCTGCAGAGAGGAAAAATGCCTGGTGGAGGCAGGAGGTGACTAGGGTGAACCTCTTTCTATCTGCACTTCCAAGGCACCTAGGCAACTAGCTGACAAAAATGCCTGCCCAGAGGCTCCCAGTGGACTGGTGCTGTACACTCTAAAACCAAGAGAGTCCTCCCCCCAAAATACTGCCAGCGGGGAAAAAAAAAAAGTAATTATCTCCAAAATTCCAAAGCAAAGCTGATGCGTTTTTAATATGTGACTCAGAACAACAGGACTCAGAACAACTTGTGGTCATGATTTAATGATCATTTTTAAGCATGGCAGTGACTAGATTATAACACCCATTTTATGAATATTTATGTTAATAACACCTGTACCTATGTTATTAACAGCTGTTCATTCACCTGTTCACCTATTTGTTCTTCATGCTCCATTAACAGTATGGATATCTCTCTTTATAGCAAACGCATTATCAAAGGATCCAGCAGCTGTTAGCCCTTCTGGTTCAAATTTCCCCTATTTTCTTATGCAAAAAAATTGTAAACTATTGATTAGAGATTATAACAATGCTGTAACAGAGTGCAGAGGGCCTTTTGTATTCCTGACTTCACTTTCACAAGGTAGTCCTGCAGGCATCTTTCAGTCTTAGGAGACATAACTGTTATATAAAAAGTGCTATTTTTTTTTTTTTTTTTTGTGTACAGCTCATGATTGCAGATGCTGACAGTACAGGACTTGCTGCTTTCTTCATTACCTGTTTTGTTGCTCGGAAACTTTTGAACAAGAGCCAATACACCATTCAGCTTGTTCCTTCAGTGCAGTTGTATGAAAAGGACCTAGGTTGATCATTACTTAAACAGTGCCCTCCAGCTGTGGGTTTTTTTACATGGCACTGCTAGAAGCAGGAGATGTGTGCTATACAATAACATTGGTTACGTGTATGAACAGATGTCCTGAAGTGGAAGAGGAAGAAACGCAGGATTCACATCCAGTTGGGATTTTTGCACAGCAATCTCATTCATCTGGAGAGTGAAAATGCATCTGCATTGTTCGTGGCCTCTTCATTTGGGTAGAACTATACATTTTATATTTCCATTATTTGGACTACAGTTTGAGATGTGGCTCCAGCCAGAATGACCCCTCCAGTGTGTGACAGTGTCCCTGCTTTGAAGAGCTTATAGTCTGACACCGTGTTGACTTTTATTGGAAAATTATGGCTTTCTCGCTTTTTACCAACCTACTGAGCAGAACTTGTCTGGTGACCAGGCATACACTGACAAAGAGGCTGTCACACTCTGTAGACTAGAGTGCTCTGGATACTAACTCTCAGCTACACTGTAATTTCCCAGTGGCACTGCTCCTGTGCTTTCCAGCCTGAGTCACCTAATCTAGCAGGAAGACAGGCCTGCTGAAGAGCCAGATACCCAAGACCCATGAGGAGGTAACAATTAGGAAGACCTCTGTTCCTCTCTTCCTCATTGTGGTCACTGAGAAAGACAACGGCTTTATTGGAGAATTCACACAAACTCATAAATATAGCTTAAACTATCTGTACCGTTCTGTACCTCAAATATTGTCAGTGATTTGGTTTCATTCCTTTACATTTCCTGTGAAGCTAATTTAAATATTCAGTATATGAATTGTGCTGTGAAACAACTTTCAAAAATAGCTTTCAAAAAAAGGACAGATTTTCTGCCAGAGTGACACATGCTGTGATGGCCCAGAAGCCATAAAAGCAGCATGGTGACATAGAATTTTACTAAGTACTGCACTCCAGGAAAGTCAAGGAGGAGGGATACATAAAAACAGGGTTTTCTGCCCCACAGATGTGCACAGGTTGTGAAGATTTCACTCTTCTAACATTTGGGTGGGCCAGATAAACTCAGAGGCAGGATGGTGTGATGCATTGGTGTGATGATTTGGGAAAGGCTTCCCACCTTCCTTTTCCAGTACAAATCTTCAGACAGGTGAGATATGGGGTGAGTACTGAAGCTGCCAATCTCAGCTGTCTGGAACTGCTTATTTTGGACCAGATTTAGAGTACAGGATGTTTTTTGTCCCCATCTAGCCTTTGCTATGCCAGTTCCAGGTCTTCCATTTCATAGAGTTGCCTGCCATGCCATTGGAAGTCCTTAACCATGCAGCTCAGAACATCCAATTTTTTCAGCATCTATGCTGAGGTGCTCACCTATCCACAGAGGCTCTTTAAAATGCTGAGGTACATAGCAGATGCTGGTTATGGATAAATGTATCTTTTACTTTTTCTCTCCCACTTTTTATTTTCATGCCATCATAACCGTAACATCAATGTTCACAGTACATAAATTACATAAACTTTGAAATAGCATCATCAGCAGCATTTCTTCAATGTTCAGTGTTTCACTCTGTATACCTAAAATTCTTCTGAAACAGATGTTGGATATTTTTTTATGTTTTATGTCTCTGTTTAAATATTCATATTGCACTACCCTTTGAATTTGTCAGAATTTGCATGTGTCTTCCTCTCTGGGAATGTAATATTCCATTATCTTAATAGATAATAAGATAAGACCATTATAGCAACATCTCTATAGCAACATAACTTTGCTTCATGCTTTGTAAATCAGTAGTGTTTGCTACAAAATCTTGCAAAGTAAGATAATACAAAGAAAAGGAGGAATAAAAACAAGAATTAACACAACAACCAGATGCTGAAATCCAGTATTCCAGACCTACTAGTCAGGCAAGAAGGCAAACGCTAACTTTAGGATATTGGTTCCATTCAATATCAGCTTTTCAAAACTGCTTTTTTATTCTGAGTTGAACTTAAAACATATTAGAAACAGAATTTTGACAAAAAATACTTGCTGGCATTAAAAATTAAGATTTTTGTGGATATGAAAACCTGATACTACAGACCAGCTGTGAAAGCATTTCAAGTGTTTTGCACTGACTAGGTCCAGTGAAGGCAGGGCAGCACAAGTGAGGATGTGCTGTACTATATATACATATAACATATAGAGTATAACATATACACACATGCAATAACAGAAGTATTGATTGGAGAGGCTTTTTAGTTCAAATTTTGACATGAAGCAGGACCATTGCCAGCACAGGGTAAGATCACTTCCCTCAATCTTCTCATCATCATTCTTTTATGCAGCCCATATCAGTACACAAGTACTCCATAAAGGGTCTCACACCCCATTATCTCTGCAGCAAATTAATACTGTCAAGGAAAACATTAACATTGCTGGCAGTTTCAGAGGAGTTACTTTTAATGGTTCAATAAGTACATCACAGTTTTATGTTCCTCTGTGCTTTGTTTCCCTTCTCTTTGATTTTCTTCTTAGCAGCAAATTGCATTTTCAATGTTACATTTTAATAAGCTGCTTTTTACAAGTGAATAACTTCATGTTCCTCTGTGTTAGAAAAAAAAGACAAAACCACAGAGATAAAACCATAGGTGTTTGAGGTGATTCATTTATTCTGAAGAAGTTTTTTTACCTGCTTAGATTGATCACATTTTAGCTTTAAAAAAGGTGACTAGTGTAATGTGGATGTCAATAACATAATGGAGAGTATAATGGAGAGTATATCCTTTTCTAAAAGAAACAAAATTTAGTCTTTAAACAGAGGCAGATTTTTAATTCTGGATTTCTAAATCTAAAGAAGCACTTTGGATGGTTGGTCAGAGAGCAGTATGCAGGGAGCTGGGGCATTACTTCCCTCTAAGTTCCATGTGCTAAACATCTGAGACATGAATGGCAACTCTACACCCTCATAAATTGTCATCTGGATAACAAATGCTTCCAGTCCTGACCTCTGACATTACTTTGTCAGGATGCTTTATCAGGTTACCCAGGATCTGCTTTCACTTGGCTCACAGTTTGGAGTGGCAACACAGCTGTGTTGGGATGAAAGGCCATAGGTGATCCCAGCTGACAGTTTGAAGGACAGCATCAGTCTTCTTTGAGCAGCAAGACTGAAAAGGGAGGATACAGCAGCAAGACCCATATGTTTTCTTTAGCTGTAGTTAAAGAAATTTATTTGCATAAGTAATTACCTTAAATCACTGTCAGCATAGTAATTAATTTTCTTCACATGTGAAACATATTGTCAAATATCTTACCATTACTTTCTAATTGCTTATTAGAAGGCAAAAAATTATGATTCCTGCTTTAAATCCTTTCATTTTACAAAACCTATCATTTTCTCAGTTGCACACATAATTAATGCAGCTTGGTTTCATCTTGTCCTACAGGATGATCACAAATCATATTGGGCAACATAACTCCTCCAGAACAGTCTATATATACCTTATCGGAAATAAAATCAAGTAGGACTTTTGTGTGAGAAAATAACTGTATTTATGACTTTTGTGTGAGAAACTTCAAATCAGTGTGCTCTGGAATATTAAATATGCTATGCATAGGAGACCAGGTATAATGCTAACTGAACAAAGCACAATCAGCACATTACATTTCTAACAAAAACTAAGCAACAGCAACTTCCAGTGCAAAAAGACTTAGCATATTAATTGCACTTAAGTATGTCAGGAAAGTGACAGCTGAGAGAGTGCAGAAAAAGTCGATGTTTCACAAGGCCACTTTCCAGGGTTAGTTGAGGGTACTGGTGAGGCCCACATGCTGCATAGAGTCTCTTCTAGATGGGATTGCTGTTCCCTGGAAAGAAAGACAGCATATCCCTGCTTCTGCTGTGACTCTTTTTAAGTATTCCTAAGGTCTTTTTAAATATTCACATTTGAATATGATTGTGAAAACTATCCTCACCTCCGATACTCCAGTGGCCTTCATATTTAGTGGGGGGATCTGCAGATGAAGATGAGCTGAGCTCCAACCACTAGTAC
The DNA here is from genome assembly GCA_013401135.1 of Cettia cetti. Classification (NCBI taxonomy): domain Eukaryota; kingdom Metazoa; phylum Chordata; class Aves; order Passeriformes; family Sylviidae; genus Cettia; species Cettia cetti. The sequence goes on along the minus strand of VZUI01038808.1, from coordinate 11,951 downwards.
AAAAGCCTTCAAACTATTTAAGCATTTTACTCAAAGTATCATGTGAGACCAGCCCTCACAATGTAACCTCCATAAAGAGTGTTTGCTTAATTAGGACCTACATGGATGCTACAAACTGAAGGATGCAATTAACTTGTCTAACTTCTCTCAACCTGTGTAATTTTCTTCTTTCATATTAAAATGTCTTATGCATTCCAGCTAGAGGCAGACAAAAGTAGAATCAAAGAATTGCTTAGAAGGGAAACGGCCTCTAAGATCATCAAGCAAACCTGACACTGCCGAGTCTAATAATCCATGATCCTTGGTGCCACATCTACACATCTCTTAAATACCTCCAGGGATGGTGATTCCACTATTTCCCTGAGCAGCTTATTCTGGTGCCTAACAACCCTTTCCATGAAGAAATTTTTCCTAACATCTGAAGCAGTACCGTTACAAGAGAGACGCAGACACTACAGCAGAGTTGAAGCGGGAAAAGAGAAGGTTTAATTTTCACTTTCAATTTATATAGATTTCCAGAAATAAGGCCACATTGGAAGACTGAGGTTCAACCTTTTCAATTCCACTGGTTTGATGAGGTGTCTATCAATTGTCCCTCCTAAAGAGAAGAATGTAAACAATATAGACAGTTACAGAAACATTGCTTTGTTTACATGAAAATCCATGAGAAACTCTGACTCCAAATCAGAAGGCTGAAAAACAGGGCAACAAGCATCCAATCTAAACCTCCCCTCATGCAACTTGAGGCTATTTCCTCTTGTACTATCACTTGTTTGTTACTTGGGACAAGAAACCAACCTCTACCTTGCAACAACCTCCTTCTCTGCAATAAGGTGACCCTTGAGCCTCCTGTTCTCCTGACTAGTTTCTCAAGGAGAAAACTGTGGGAAATGGTGTCAAAGCTTTTACTGAAGTCCAAGTAGACACATTCACAGAATTTCCCTTATCCACTAAGATGGTCACTTGGCATAGGAGAACAGATTGGTCAAGCAGGACCTGACTTTCACAAACCTGTGCTGGAGGGGCTTGATCCCCTAATTCTCCTGTGCATGCCACATTAATGCACCCAAGATGATCTGCTCCATGACCTTTCCCAGAGATTAAAGTCAGGCTGAGAGGCCTGTAGTTTCCCAGAGCCTCCTTCTCACCCCTCTTGTATTTGAACATCATGGGACCTCCCCAGTTAACCAGGATTGCTGGTAAAGGGTGGAAAGGGGCTCAGTGAGCACTTCTGCCAGCTCCCTCAGCATCCTTGGGTGAATCCCATCCAGCTCCATAGACTTCTGTGTGTGTGTATGTGTTGCAGCACGTCTCTGACCATTTCTCCTTGGATTATGGGAGCTCCATTCTTCTACCCCACATCTATTTCAGCTCGGGAAGAGTTTCAGCCAAAATTCTCTGTTCAGCTGGGCTGGGCTTCTTCCCTGATAACTCAGATTTCACCAAATGGCGTCAGACCACTCCTGTGCTTTTAGGACTTCCTTCTTGAAGAATGTCCATTCTTCTCAGACCCTTTTGCCCCTCGGGACTCAGTCCCAGGGGACTCTACTAATCTGTCTCCCTAGCAGGCCAAAATCTTCCAAAATCTGCTTCACTTCCTCTCTTTCAGAGGGGGTAAAGGCTTGCAATTCTCATTGAAATCAAGTGCTCAGCACATCACAGCCAGTGATAACTCTTTGTTACAGAACTGGTCTGAGATTCGTGTGAGAAAAAAAATTCTATGACAGGAATAGAGAAAATTCTCATCAATAAAATTGCCAATTATCCAATTAAAATATGTATGTTGATGGTATTTATGATATAGATAATGTTCACAGGAAGAAAACCCTACACAAATATTTCAAACAGCAGCTATGCATCATTAAACAGAATTAATGTGTTGGTCTTGCTATCATGCAACATGAAGGATCCATATGACTGCTTGATGTCTGTCTGCTGTGAAATTTCTTGTGCTATAGGCCCAAATTTTAAATATGGCTTAAGAAAAAGTTAACATTTTAGTTATGAATATAATTTATTCTGTTACATTTTACAACAACGGTAAGATATAACTCATGTGGGGACTTATGAAAAGCTAGAACAAAAGACAAAACTTCAGAAGTGTTTGAGTGCAACAGCACAATCTAGTCTGATAAGGTCCTGGTGCTGTTGCATTGAGAAGGCTGAAAAAATCAGCAAAATATGTTAAAAGTTCAAAAGCAAAATATAAATTTCAACTTCAAAACATGTAGGTTTCTTTTTTAATATTTACTTCATAGGACAGAGATATTTTGTCATTTAATATCACATGTGGCAATTAATGATTATATCCATGATACAGTTTTTTATTTCTTGTTCATAGAGGTATGCCATAGTGGCTAGTCTGAAGTGGATTTCCAAGTGATAGATCCTAGAAATAAAAGCAAAACCCACCAGGAAACCAGAATGGAGTTTCAAATTCATCGTGGGTGTGACATCCTGTGGTTCACTGCGATAGGTCCCAGATGGTAAGGTTTTTGTAAAGAAACAAAACACACACATTCAATGGAGAAGACAGCTTGTCACCCTGAGGTGCACGTCACTATCTCATGGGCAAAACCATCAACTGGAGGACATCAGGAGACAGAAAAATGTGCCACAGAATATTTCCGCTTATTCATCTCAGGATCTTCTGAGGGAAAGAATATCTTCTGGAAAGGAGGAACCAAAGCAAAACTTCCCTCACTCAAGAGGAGACCTTAAAAAAAAAAAAAAAAAAAAAAAAAAAAAAAAAAAACACCTCTTTTTGGCCCATGATTATAGTAAAATGCAGCCAATGGTGGCAGAAGAATCAGTTTTCAGACACCTATGGCTATATTTGTGGTCTCTGTGGATTTCATTGCTTAGTACAAAACTGGCGGACGTTTTTCTAGAGATGTCTCCCAAAGCATCCTGGGCTAAAGCTGGTTTTCAAAGGACTGAATGACAAAGACAGCAGGGGAAGGGGAAGGAAGGGAAGGTTCTTGATGCAGAAAGTGAGCTGTTATGTAGACAGGATAAGTGCTTCCATGACAGCATCCTTAAAATGCTCCCACATCCAAGGGCAAACTCATATCAAGCTGCAGGATAAAGATTAAGCACAGACCAATCCATAGCCAACTAAGCAATCTCTGGAACAACATTAAGATCTACTAGGAAGTGGTAAAAATTGTAAACACTTTCAAAAGGTTGGAGTGTATGCAGTTTAAATAAGTTTAATCAGTTATGAGTTACACCAGAACCAAAAGATCTCAATATGCTGATTGGAGTACCTTGAATTTTTCTTAGTGCAGCCATTTTTATCTTGTCTCATGAAGTTTAAATTAGTATCTTAATGCACTTGGCTACTTTTTGATAAAGCCAATCTTTACTCTGAGGCATTCTGAAGTGTAGGTGACTCTACTTTTAGTTCTTTGGGGTTCAAGAGGAGCATATCCTGTACAGGCAAGGTAAAGTCCTGATAAAAATCAATTTTCTCAGCCTCAGGAAGGCAGTTAAATGTAAAACTCTCATAAAACATCCAGTGAGCTACATCCAGTCACTTTGCAGTTAAATTTCTCAAGTGATCCAGATTTGAGCATTGTTACAATAAGAGGAGTCTTCTGACTGCATTGTATTCTCCAAAATCCTGAAAGATTTGCATATACACAAAACTATGCATTTTAACCATGTATCTTAAATATCTTAAATGTTTTAAATATGTGTTTTGTACCTGTAAGTTAATCTCATTTAAAATTTTAAGAAAGAGCTATAAACAACTTCTGAATCCTTATGATGGTGACAATAAACAATTAATTTTGAACAACCTTGTAGTTAGTAATTTTGAAATTGCTTTGTTCCACACAGCATTATTTTAAAATCCTTGGAAGGGTGCTGCCAGCAGAGTGTGCTGTCTTTATATTAAAGCTGTATGAAGATGGGCCCCAACCAAAAAGTTCCATGAGTGTATATTTGCCTTTAGAAAGTAGAGTGGTACCATTTAAGGAGAAATGCAGGATAATTGTTTGTAAGATATGAAACTTAAAAATACCCTGGTACTATTTTGCCACTGTGCTGTTTTGTATGAGACCTTCATTTAATTCAACAATTAAAAGGCATTTGAATTTATGGAAAATATACTATGCTTAATGTAATGTGAGATACACCAGACTGCAAATTTTATAGCAGGTTAATGCAGCTCTGATAAATAGTGAAATTCCATTGGCATAAACAACAGAGTACACATAACACATTGAGAAATCAAGAGATATAAGCCAGCTCCATTTGATTTCTGTGAGCACTGTGTTGATTTTTTAAAATGTATTGCTTTCATTTATATAAGAATAGAAATATACTTTATTTTGTATACTTCTGGAAACAGAGAGCAAATAAAACATTTCCAAGCTGCATAACTGAATTGGGGTGGCTGTATAATTATCCTGATGGTCCCAGACTCAAGATCTTCTGTTTCTATTACTCAGAACTTCAGAGTCCTTATCAAAACAAGAATTTGGACATCATCTCAGATTGAAAAGGTTTTCTTGCTCTTTCTTTTTTCTTTGCTTTGCTTTTTCTTCTGCTCCTTCTTTGAAGTACTTTATTCAGATGTCCTGGGCCACCACACATTGATAGTTGTGTCTGGTTGATGGCTTGGTGTCATAAATGTGCCCTAACAATCTAATATTTGACAATGGCTCTGCTGCACTACAGGATGTATAAAGGCATAAAACAATGACCTCTCAATAGAGCCTTCAGTCTTCCAGCTGAGACATAAAAAACCATCTAAAATAGTTTCAAAATAGCCAGAGCCCAACCATTTCGTGCCATACCCATTACAGAAATGTCTTTCTCGCCCCCTGCTGCTGCCAGGACCATCTATTCCCAGTAACAGCTCTCTGGTGTGTTAATGGCCCATTGGAATTAGTCAAGGGCAGAGAAGTCAAATTTTTATCACTAAAATCTCAATGTGGTTTTTGTTTCTCAGAGGTCACCACTGAGACGAGGGCAGTTGTTTTCGTGTGACAGGAAGAAGATGGGCATGGTACCTTTCTGTTTCACCTTTTGTTAAGTATGGGCTTATGTTGGAGACATAATGTATAGTGTGGGATTTGTCACTGCTGCCTGTGGGTAAAGCTGCAATAAATAAAGGCCATGCATTTTGATCTAATCAAAAACTATGGGATATGCAAACATCTTCCAAGGGTGGCAATCCATTCCCTTCTAGGTGATTTCAGTGCTTCTTCAAAAACCCAAGAACTTGAAAGTCCTTACTACACCCAGATCATGTCATGACCAAACACCCCAGACAGCCAATGGCTTGGTACATACTGTGTCTGTCATCATAAAGGACACTGGCCTACTCTTTAATTTCAACTCTTGATTATACTTTAAAGACTAAAAGTCTCCCTAGAAAGGCAGTGGAGTGTGACAGAAAGAATTTAGTAGCTTGACTTTTGTGTAATTTTTTAGCAGACCTTTATTGTCAGTGATTTCTTTTCTTATTGTAATTCTCATCACTGTTTTCACACCACTTCAAAATAAAGCTTTCAGCTGTAAATGTGTTGTGGGTGGCTGATTAAATAATCTATTTTTACAAATTTTTTTATAATAAATCTTCAGTCTTTATCTTCCAGATACCAGAGAAGGATCCCCAAAAGACAGAAAAACCCCAAAAGAAAATGTGTATCTTAAAAGGATCAGAGAGAAAATTGTTCAACCACCAACTCACTAATAAATCAAATACTTTTATTTTTATTCATGAAGGAGCAAAAATCCTGCAGTAAATCTGCAGACCTTGCTCTGCATCTTTTAGCATGGATTGAGAGGATATACACTCTATTTACAAGAATTAAGAATGGAAGGATCAGGTTTCACTTTATTTTCATCCCTTACTTATAATTTAAATGATTGTACATCTAAAATAGACTGGCACAGGATTTAAATAATGTGTGAACTATCCATGCAAATAATTTGTCCATTAAGAGCAAGTGTATTTCCAAATGAGGGATAAATTTATTTTTGAATAAGAGTTATACCAAGAGCCTTGTTAAATAGGGGAAGTGCGTAAACATGGTTAAAGTGCCAACACAAATCAGAAATGGAGAGGAGAATTAGGATACCAAACTATGAATGACAGAGGCAAAATCTGACCTGGAATTAAGATATATATTTTGTAACAGGTCTTCAGCCTGTGTCAGCCATTCCCGCTTTCCTGCAGGTCTAGTCATTTGTGCCTGAACTTGTGCACGGCCATGGCTTGGCAGAGAATTGGTGAGATGACCTATGTGAACAAATATTTGTCCACAAGAGAATACCTTGTTCAGAAATTAGACACAAGGCAAAAAGGAAGCAAACTTTTCCCTTTTAGTAAAGGATAGATACAAATGCTTTGATGTAGTTTTTAGTGCATTCTGCTGGAAGCTTCTCAGTGATGATTAATAAAGCAAAAAATGATGCTGATGAACACATAAAGAGGATAATAAGCATAAAGGTGGGTTTTTTAAGCTCTTAGAGAAACATCTCTCATGTAACATGTTAACCTTAGTGGATATCTCTCAGCTACAAACTAGACATGCAGTACAGATTTTCCATCCAGCTCATGAAGGGTAGCTCATAATCAATAGGTGGAGAGAGCAACTAGAAGGGATGTTTTGTCAGGTATGAATCTGAAAAAAAGCAGAAAATGCCCCTGAAAGTAGAAGGCAACTGAGGTGAGAACGGCCATTAAATTAAGAAGTTCATGATCATTAGGGTAGAAGAAATGAAAGAAAAGCCCAAGTTACAGATTTCAGAAAGGCAAACACCATTAAACTCTGAGGATTTCTATATAACACCTTCTCTCAGTACTAAAAAAAAAAAAAAGTAAGAAGGGAACAAAAATAATAAGTAATTATTACTAAGGGCAGTTGTTAATTATCCAGTTGTGGAGGGGCATAGGAAGTACAGCATAAGATCATTTTGATAAAAAAATTAACAATCATGGAGTTCAGTTATAAGGCAAAAACAAAAAGAAAGGCTGAGCCACCAGGCATTAATACAGAGTTATAGCACAACTGCTTGGAAAGGCAAGGAATAGAATGAGTTGCAATTAACATGAAGCATGACCAAAAAACCCAAATAAAGTTAAAAGGAAGAATAAGATTATGATTTTCACTAAGACACTCTTCATTAGAAAGAGCACTGTCAAGTGAGGTAGCGTAATTTATACGTGGCAGGAAAGAAAGACTTCATCTTCAAGTATTTAATATACCTGACTCATCTGGTTCTGATGACTTCATTACATGATACCTAAAAATGGTTGGATAATTCTCTGTACTGCTAACAATTATTTTTTAGTTATTCTAGGAGAAACATAGAATTCATCAGCATAAAGCATACTTATCTTAAAGAAATTAAAAAGGAAGAGCCAGAGAATCAAAAACCCCGTATAAAAACTTCAGTTAACCTGAATAAAATGCCACTCATGATCCAACAAACTATTTGTAAATCTCTAGGGGGAAAGAAAAGCAAAAAAGAAATCAAAATTGAACCAAAATCCAAACAAGCAAGCAATCCAAGAAACAAATTGCAATCAGCATTAATTAATCCGCCATTAGAGTAGGTAAGAATAGCCTAGGTAAAACTATTGGAGAGTGAGTGGAAAGTCATCCCCTGAGAGAAACCGTGAATGAATTACTCAAAAAAGGGAAGACTGCATTGAGTAAAGTCCTGCAGAGGTCTCAGCTGCATTCAGATATCTTTAATATCATCACTAGTGCTAAGGATCTGAAGACATGACTGCTTGTGAAGATTAGAGTTAGTCATATCCTTGAAATTTGGAGATAAAGCTCTGGCAAGTCATGGTTCAGAGACAAAGAGGTACTTCATTTGATCCAGAAAAACTAATTGGACAAGGAACAAAATTTTGTCTGTTACACAGAAAAAGAGAAGGGAGATTTTTTTACAAGTGGAAAGCTAAATAAAAATTAAAAATATTAAGGAAATACAAATACAACCCTAAGATGAAACCTATAATTTGAGCCAGGAAAGAACAAAAGTCATTATCTCTGCTCTGCTCAGAGCTGGTAAGGTCTCCTTTGAAGAGTTGAGTTCAATCTGAAGCACTGTATTTCAAGAAAGATGCGGAGCAACTGGACAAAATTCACAGGAGCACAGTGAAAGAGTAGAGGAAAGATCTCGTCTCAAAGTCCATAGTGATGGAACATCGAGCAAAAAGGACTGAGTTTTAAAAAAAATTTAAATCCAGTACTAATTCTAGTGAAAACATGGAAGAAATTCCTCGAGGAGGTAGTGAAATCTTACTTTTATGTCGTCTTCTCTCATCACTCATGCATTTTTCTCAAGTACTTGCCAAGAATGACATAGATAGAGCTGCAGTACCAGACAACCCTTTGAGATCCCTCCAAGCCCTACATTTCCATGTTTCTCATGTTTCTAGATTCTCATCCCTGGACACTTTCCTATAATGCAGCTGTCAGAAAGCAGCAAATGTATTACTTTCACTACTTTGTCCCTCTTTCTCACTGTGCGAGTGTGGTCAGCTTCCAAAAAAAAAAAAAAAAAAAAAAATCCACCGCTAAAATAGTTCAAGCCGTATTTTGTACAAATTCTTTTCTTTAGCACTACAGACACCATGTGGTGCTGCTGATAACTACACAAACTCTCATAGCACTTTGCTGTTAGGAATCATTATGGCAAGATTAAAACTGCTGAAGTTGTTCAGGTATATTTTATGTACATTTCTGCATGTCAGGAAAGGGAATTCTTCCAGCAGCCAAGTAAGAATGGAAAGAGAATCAAAGGTAGGAATTATTGTGGTTGCCAGGAGAGTTAAGTAAGTATTGTTTGGTGTTATTCTGAGCTTCATTAGTTAGCTGGCCAGAGGTTCACTCAGTCCTTTCTTTTACAAAATGCATTTCTCTCTGAAATTTAAGCTCTAAGACCAACAGTTTCACATATATAATTTCCTTAAATGTTTTACAAAGAACAAATTCACAGAGGAAAGCTATGTATTTTAACAACAAAAGAGTATTCTACAATCTTCATTACTGCCAGCACTTTTAACTCTATCGTTATAACTGGATGTTGGATAACATCTAGATCTTTATAATATGACTTAAGATCTGGAATAACTCCCTTGATTTGTGTTAAATGATTCACGTGTGGAGATAAACAGGAAAGTATTCCAGTCACAATATCTGCTGTAACTAGTTCTTTATTTAAATCCCTGTGATTTTCACTAGTCCATTACCTGTGAGATTGATGCTTTTTACTTTACTTTGCTAATATTCATCATATACAGAGGAAAACCATATGCTTCATACTCATTTATCACAATTTTTTATGATGAAAAGGAAAAAGATTACAAAATTTAGTAGAAAAATGGGAAAACAAACATTAATAGAGACCTTTATGTGTGTGATTTTTTTTCTTCTTGAAGATAGACAGATTGGTTGCCTTTGAAGGTACATTAAGGTACCAGCAGTCACAGCCAAAAAACATTGTGTTTGTTTTTAAAAAACAGTCTTAGAATACATCCCAACAGCAGCTATGCTAAAAGTTGTGCATTTTAAAGCACAGCAGTTTGGACTTCAGTTCCACTGAAGTCTGAAGACAGAGAAAAAAATCTCCGCTAGGAAATACTTTCTAGACCAATTACTACAAATCTGACCTTTGGAAGTTTGCTGTCTTGGAAACTGAAGGAACAGCAGTCCTGAAGGACAAATTTCTTTGTATTTATTATCTAGTTAATCAGAGAGCCTCATCTCATCTGTGGTTACAATCATTACAGGCTGAAGAGGGCTGCTACCATGGCCTGCAGGGGCACAGCACAAGCCTGTCCTCATAGCTCAAAAGGCAAGATTGCAGCAGAAATGCACATGGGCTGCAGGAGGTGTATCCAATCTATTTTCAGCAGAGCTTCCCTCCTCAAGATGCATCTCTGCTCCTTTCTTCCTCCTGTAACACAGGCTGCAGAGATTTTCCTAAAGTATCATAGAGGTCTGACATGAATGGAGGTGTCTGAACTTCATAGTCCAGAAATGCCTCTTGTGCCATGTTACTAAAGAATTCAAGTTTTTTGGTCTGGCAGAACATGGCCACTAAAAGGCAAACAGCTTTTTTGAAATAAATTCAGGCTAATTAGAGAGCCTTGGGCATCTAACCAGGCACACCACAAGTCAGTTTTCAGCTTTCACACCTCTATGACCTTGTTCACATGAACCACGAGTGGTGGTGCCAGCACACAAAAGGAGGAGGAGGTGAGAAATCACAGAATCATAGAGCTGTTTAGGTTGAAAAAGACCTCTAAGATCATAGAGCCCAACAGTTTAACCCAGCACTGCCAAGTCCAGCATTAGTCCATGTCTCCAGGTGCCACATCTACAGGTCTTTTAAACACTTCCAGCAATGGAGACTCAGCCACCTCCTTGGGCAGCCTCTTCCAGAGCTTGACAACTCTTTTTGAAGGAATATTTCCTAAGATCCAATCTAAAACTTTCCTGGTGTAACCTGAGGCCATTTCCTCTTGTCCTATCAGTTGTTACGTGAGAGAAGACAGACTCCCACCTAATACAAACCACTTCCAGGTAGTTGTATAGAGCTCTGGGCACAGAGCAGGTTTACACTGAACAAAAGTGACTGTGGGATCTGGACACCAACACAGTGTGCCAGAGCACTTGAACCTCTGCAGTGGGCTTGCTCTCACATCCATCGTAGACCTGTTTTCCTTAAGCTATGTGTTTGTAAAGTGGCTTTTTCCATGTGGCTGAGTCTACCCCCAATAACTCCTGAACTGGTAACTAATCTCTGCAAGATCTGAAGGGGTAGCAGCTATGTCAGAAAGACAGTTCCTGAAAACACTAGATAAAGCACCTGGAAGAAGGCTTAAATTAGTGACTTTATGGAGGTATTTACCCCAGGAAAGCCAGTCAACACAGGCTACCCTGTTTGCTTTGAAGACTACTTTGCCTCTTGCCTGACAAAAAATGGCAGAGTTGTGTTGGAAGAGGGAGGGCATGGACATAGATCAAGTGAACAGAAGAGAGTCACACCTATTAATTATAATGTAATGGATGCATACCAGCTCAAAACCAATAGTAGATGGCCTATCAGTGCTAAGTACAGCAATACCAAAGGTCATAATTTAAGAAATAAAATATGTCACCAGAGAGATAATTTTTAACTAGTAAATATTACTCTCCAAATAAGTTTGTTGTTCATTATAAGAAAAGTAATTTAGAATGGTTTTGGATGGAAGAGATCTTAAAGATCCTTTAGTTCCAATCTCTCTGACATGGGCAGGTCCAACTTTCACTAGACCAGGTTACTCAGAGCCCCATCCAACATGGCCTTGAACACTTCCAGAGATGGAGCATCCACAGCTTCTCTGGGAAGAGAGTTCCAGTGCCTCACCACCCTCACAGTAAAGAATATTTTCCTAATATCTAATCTAAACCTACTGTCTCCTTCAGCCTAATGCCATTTCCCCTTGTCCTATCACTATGTGCCTTTCTGAAAAGTCCCTCTTCAGCTCTCTTGTGAGACCTTTTACGTACTGAAAGGCTGTTTGAAGAGTGTCCACAGAACTTTCTCTTCTCCAGGCTGAAAGCCCCAACTCTCTCAGCCTGTCTGACAGGCCTCTCCAGCCCTTCTCTGGACTCGCTTCAACAACCCACGCTTTTCTTGTGTTGACGGCCCCAGAGCTGGATACAGCTCTGCAGGTGGGGCTCGCAAGGGCAGAGTAGAGAGGCAGAATCTCTTCCCTTGATCTGCTGACCATTCCTCTCTTGATGCAGCCCAGGATGCAGTTGGCATTTTGGGCTGCAAGTGCACACTGACAAGTCATAATTGAGCTTTTTGTCCACAGACATCCCGAGGTCTTTCTCCTCAGGGATCCAGTCTCAATCCCTTCTCAGTCCAGCCTGTGTTTGTACTTGGCATTGCCTCTCCCCAGGTGCAGGACCTTGCACTTGGCA
>VZUI01038804.1:0-48908 GCA_013401135.1 Cettia cetti | reverse complement strand
TTTTTTAATCGGGGGGGGGGGTGTGGAATGGGACACAACTGGCAAAGCTTTCTGTGTGAGTAAAATTTATTTTCACATAGTTTTACTTGCCCTAAATTACTTTGGTTTTCCTTGTTGTCCCTGTTCTTCCCCCATTCCTGCATGAGGTGTAGACAGACGGACGGTAGGCTAAAAACATTTTAGAACTACTCTTGTTCTGAAATGAAAGTGAAGATGTAGAGTTTGTTCTTCCAAATTCCTTTGATTCTAAAGGTGAAGAAGTGTTTCTGTGGCTGAAATACTGAGTATTTAATTTGTAGTTAATTACCTTTTAAATGAGAATAAAATTTCAGCCATTGGTAGGTAAAGAATGTTTGAATGCTCAATTCAGGAAGCAAAACTTAGCCTGAAACAAACTTTTTTTTTTTGCTTTGCCCCATGCATTTGATGATACCAGAATACTGTGGCCAGATTACCTCTCTCTCCTTTGCTGTATTCCAAACTGGTGGTGTCTTATGCTAAACTTTTCCCCTTTATTTCCAGGTATAATGGATCCCTCCCTAATGGTGACAGGGGGCGCAGGAAAAGCAGATTTGCCCTTTACAAGCGATCTAAGGCAAGCGGAGTTAAACCCAGCACTGTTCACGTCATCTCTACTCCTCAAGCATCAAAGGTAAAACCTGGCTTTGGATCATCCTGAGTGGAGAATAACTCAGGTGTTGCTGCTGATTTACCTTGCTGCCAGTTTATTCTGTGCTTGTTGGATACTTTTGTTTAATGAAGAGGCTGCAGTGGATTTGCTTTTTGGGGTGTATAGCTTTAATCCAGTTACCTGTTTAAAATAGTCTGTAAGCTCAGGTGTGAGATAGTCTGACCTTTCTGCCCCTGTTCAGAAAGCTGGCTGTCAGTGCTGACTGAGCCATAGAGTACACAGGGGATAAAAAACCAAAAAGTATTTTACTTGTTTTCTCACTGGAGTGATATTTCTTTCTTCTTCAGGAAAATAACTGACATGCTATGAAATTGTTCTGATCCCTTTGGGCCTTTAATTTTTCTTGCTATTAATGATACTGTACAAATTATTAGTGTGGGTGAAGGAGGAAAAGTTCAATGTGCTGAAGTTTAGTGTGGATGAAGGAGGAAAAGCAGCAAAGTTAATATATTAACATAGTAACATATTAATGTATAGGGCTGTCCAGGTCAGGATTCTGGTGGTGGAATGTATTTCAGGCTGCAAAAGGTCTTCCAATCTCTCTTCTCAAAGCCCTTTTCTTAGAAGCAAGAAGTGAGTAGAGTTTATGCTAAACTGGAGGGGGAGTTAAGTAGTGGCACTCACAGAAGAGGATGGTTTGTATGAAATGTACATCACTAAAATATCTCTTGAGACAGAGAGAGGGAACTTACAGCGTGCTCAGAAATGTGTTGTCTGACTTGGACAATGAGAAGAATGTTGTTTAATACATAGTATGGGATTGTTTTCTTTTTAATACACAGTGTATGCCTATACTTATCAAAATACACAATATCACAGCTTGTTCTCTTTGAACATTGTGTAGGGTTTGCCTGCTGCATATAAATGTGGAGCCTTTTGGATTAAAAGTTACAGTAACTATTTTTCAGTGCTTCTGTTATAAAAATAAAAGCTTTTGTGAGTTTAATCTTCCTGATGAAATCAACCTTCAGAATAGAGCTGTAGTGTATGTTTGTAATTCTGGTTTGTTGCTTAAAATGTAACAATTGAGGAAAAAATGTTTTACGTAGTGGATGAAAATATGCACTTGTTCTCACTGGATGATCTTAAGCATTTAGACTGCAAATAGTATTTCAGCATTTGAGTTGTAAAATATTTAAACACCTTGCAGACACCACAAGGAATCTGGTTAATGTTCATCTGTGGTGTTATTGTAGTGCAGATAAAATATGTGTGCTGTACAAATTAGTGCCCTTATAAAGATAGCAGAGGATCTGGGATATTAAAGCCTTTCCTCTGAGCTGAGGATTTGGGTAGATGTGTCAAGTTGAATGTATTTTGCACTTTCTCTGAACCCTTAGAAAAGAGCTTTTTGTGTATTTGTGCTGCTGTCTGGGGCAGGGCTGGTGGATGTGTGCCAGAACAGTGGTGCAGTGGCTCTCAGTGAGTGCTCTTTCCATGCACAGAAAGGACACTTAGATTTTAAAGATGCTGTCATCAGCTTTTCTCACATCTTAGGCACCAGAGCTTGAATTGTTTTACTGAGAATTGTTTCTGCATGTAACTTGTGTAAATGGCTGAAGAAACAGGCTAATAAAGAGTGAGCTGCTTAGTTCTTAGAAAATAATGGGCAACTTGACCTCAAAAGTTTAGTTGTGCTCTCAGTCGTTCAGTCTTGTGTTTAAGAAAGACAAACCAGCAGAAACCTGTGCTGCATAGAATGTTAACAAGTTTCCTCCCTTTACGTCCTTCATTTTAACTTTTCAGGTACCAATTTTCTGTTTTGTTCTGCTTGTCTGTCACTGTAAACCGAATTTGTGAGTAAAAAGACAAGTGTAGAGTACTGATGCTTTTTGGGTTGTGGATTTAGCAAGGTGGGAGAAGCCCTGACTGCCTCCATTGGTTTTGTCTCTGACCAAGGGAGGCTTGAATGAGCATGGCTGGCTTTGTGCTGATTGCATTAAGGCAGCAGCTCAAGAACTGTAGCTGTCACCAATTTCAAGTTGGTGTGGCAGCCTGAACACTGCAATAGATGGTAAGAGGATGCTTGTCATGTTCCATTGTCCCTGCTGTGCAGGTGTCAAGGACAGCTGGAGTAGCAATGGCTTCAGTAGTAAATTTAGCTGAGCTAATTGCATATGAATCACTGCCTTTTGTTTTTTCCACTGAGCACTTGTTTTTTGCCACTCTGCCTTCTGAGGTGCCTAAGAAAATTCAGAAATGTTTGGCCTTCTGAGGGTGTATGGGTGTATTTAGGGGAAAAGCAGTGCATAGGGTAGTAAGTCCTCAAATATTTTCAGAGTTGGTGTTGTTAAAATACAGAGGCATCTCTTCAACATTATGTACTGGAGTTTAAAATCTATTTTATTAACTCTGTGCTTAGGCACCATTCAGGAAATTTTGTAGTGCCTCCTGTTTGACAAAAATCAGATGGAGATGGACTTCTTCCAGAATTGTCAGCATTGGTTTTACTGTAAGAAAAAGCTTTAAACTCTTCTGCTGTCCAGAGCTTGTCTGTGTGGACATGTCTGGGGTAAGGGTTTGGGAATGGGGGACTGTGAGTCTTCATTAACTGAGTATGGATCTTTCTCAAGATTTCAGTAATTCCCTTTGCTGAATTAGAAAGTTTATTTCTAAATCATCACATCACAGGAGAGGCCATTCTTTGCCTGTTGGCCTGGGTCTCATGATGAAGAGGAAGGCTTATCAGTCATGATAATAGAATTTGTGAAAACCTTCCTCTGACTACCAAACTCATAGGTGTAATTTTGCTGTTGGCTCATCATAACGTAGTTAGGGTTGGTGATTTTTATTTTCAAGCTACTGGAGCTGTTTAACAAAGTCAGAAGTCAGTTGTAATGTTTATTCATTTAGTTGAGTTGTGTTAGCTGTTGTTTTCATGCGCAATATTTAAGGCTGTGAAACTCCAGTCAGTTTCTGCTGGTGTCTGAAATGATTACAGGGTTTACTTGGGCAGAAATTTTCCAGAAAGTGCTGAGCTTCAGATGAGAGTGGGAGAAAAGGTTGTCTTGAGAATAATCACCTGGGAATGATGGTGCTGAACAGGACTTCACTGGGTTTCTGGAGGAGTAGGGAAGGTTTTCATAAGGGCTTATTGTATTTTAGGGGTTTGTGACTTTTTTGGTTGGGAATGTTTGAGTCTGTCAGGGTGTCTGAAAACAAAACTGACTTAATACTACTGTGGAATAATATTTGAGGACAGTATGTTTATCTTATGGATCTTAAGCAGGTCAGTAATATGCTGTCAAAATAAAACTGTATGATCCCAATTTCTGCAAAGCGTGGATGTTCCTGTTCCAGTCCACATCCAGTGCATCACCAGGTTAACACTTTGCCCTGGCATAGGTGAATCTTTACTCCTAATTACTCCTCTCCATGACCATCCCTGGCTTCTTACTGGATGATGTTAGTTGGGATCCTTTTGTGGAATAGTGGGAGAGAACCCCCCCAGTCCCATGTGAGGGGGGTGCTGGCAGTTGGCATTAACACTGAGCTCACTGGTGTTACTGGAAACTCTGATCTTGGAATCCCCCACGACTTTGGCTCTGCAAGCATTTAGGTTTCTCTATGGGCTTCTGATGCTTCAGAATTATTTCCATGAGTGTGAAGTTTAGAGAAATGAAGAAGGGGCTTCATGTACATTTGAATTGCCTGAAGTATGGCATTAAGAAGCAGGAATTGTTGACAGCAGCCCTCCAGGATTCCTTATTCTGGAAACATGACTGAATTTCCCTGTTACAGTGTGGATGGTAATTGAGACTTTCCAAAGTATTAAGTCAGTAGGCAAGAGAATATAATTAACAAGGGAATGTTGTGCTTTCCTAAGTGATTGCATGTGTAATAGTGACTCCAGAAAAGATTCCAAATGCCTTTTGGATTGCTGAAGACTTGAAAAACCCCACCTATAATACCTTTTTATGGTAGTGTGTCATGGTATTTATTATGCCTGTTTTTCTTAGGATCAAAGTTTCCTGTTGGTAACGTGGTAGATGAAGGCAACCTGTTTTCTCCCTTCTGAAATTCCTATTCCAAGCTGACTGAGGAAGATCTCTCTGACTTCCAAGTCCAATTACCTGCCGAGTTGGCTTCTGCTTGGTGCTATCACAACAGCAGCTTGGATAGTCACTGGCTGGGTTCCTGCAGCTCTAATCAAGTCTCCTGCTGCTGCTGGAGAAGAACAAAACACAGCCATACAAATAATTATTAGGTCGGGGAGAGAGCTGCAATTTGTGCTTTGAGTGACGAGAGAAAATGAAAGTATAGGATTCTTGTGATGAGTTATCTACTGTAGATATTGCATCTGCTTTGACATACTTTGAATTGGGAGTAAAAAGGCCACAAATCCTTTTGGCACTGACAGCTTTTTGGTGTTCATTCTGAATGAGAGCTGTAGAGCTCAGCTGCTGTCAGGAGGATGCTGTGTCTGTCAGTGGCTCCTCTCTTTCCTGTTGGGCTTATTTATGGTCTAATCAGTTCATGGAGCACTAATTTGTTCTGAAGTAACTTAATCGTGTAGGTGTCTCGAGAGCCCTGGCTTATGCAGAGGCAGCTTTTTCTTGGCTCATCAGACTGAGTCTGCTTGAATAATAGTTTCTTTGGTGTAATGTCCTTTTCTTCTATTAAATGAGCATCATCTTAACATGCTAACTCCCTGCCTCTGTGCCCTTGCAAGTAGCAGGGAATGGTTAGGCAGGAGAAAATGGCTACACCAATTTCACTGGTAGGGCTGAATAAATAATAACCTTTACTTGGTTTGAAACCCTCCCTCCTGAGCTTTTGGGTCCTGTTGAGCAGAATCCATGTCAAAGGTTTTGGAAAATAATTTTATAGTGTTTTCTAACAAAACCCAGATGTTTAGTGAAGGAAGGGGAATTAAAATTTGCTGAGGTCTACAACAATTATTTTTTTATGACTTAATGTTGCTTTTTGTTTTCGTACTCTCCCTTCAGAGGATAAAAAAAAAAGATCAAAAAATGCTTTCCTTGTAAACTCTCTTTAAACTACATCTGCTCTAAATCAATATTTTAGAGCAAATTCTACTTGAATGTGGTGCCCTTTTGAAAGCAGAGGAAGATGCAGTGATCACCAGGGCCGGTGTCAGGAAACTCAGGAACATTTTGTTTCCCCATACGCTTCCCCTTGGCTTCCCACTGGGAGCCAGGCTGTGGAAGCTCTGCTGTGCAGGATCTGTCACTTTGCAGCTTCCTTGACCATGTCAGAAATAACCTGGGGGGTTTGGGCTTGTGATAATGCAGAACCAGGGAAAGGAGAGGCTGCATCTCAGCTGAGGTTTAAATGCTGTAGTGTAAGGTCAGACCCTGCCAATCTTGCTGCCCATCACGGAATGTCCTGAATTTTTTTAAATTTTTTTTTTTTGTGCCATGGAAAAAAATGGCGAGTAGGATTTGTACTGGAGATGGCAGAGCCACTTGTTTCACTGGAAGATGAAAATTTCACAGCTTGAGCTTAATGCAGCATGACTTGTTTAAAACTGTCTTGTTCCAGTTTCACTGGTTCCTGCAAGCTTCCCCATCGTTCCCCAGAATTTAGAGTGGAAATTTTGGATCACCTGCTGCAGTGATGAAACTCTGTTCTGTTTCATATTTATGCTCTTTGGACTCTCAATTGGCTGGAATAGATCTGGTCTTAGAAGTGCATGTCTCCAGAGAGCTGGGCTGCTCTAAGCTTCCTGTAAGTCAGGAAAACTCCTCAGTATGGTTTTGGATCAAAGGAAGCTGGATGGCCTGAGCATAGTATTTCTGCCTGTGTGGTGGTACTGCCTTTGGAACTTGTCAGGAATGATTCACCCTGCAAGTTGGCAGTACTGAGGGAGATTTCCCTTAGAGCATTAAAGTGGTGGGGATGTGCTGTGGTGTTCCAGGTGTTTGGGTGGGCTGTGCTGGAGCACAGTTGGGAACAGCTTGATGACTTCAGGGGCTTGTATACAACTATTAGAGCCTGGGACTGACAGCATCTGTAATACAGGGACTCCTCTTCTCTGTCTATAGGTTGTTTGATGCTCAAAAGAAATTGCCATGACAAGGGGAACATGGCAGCTGATGATGGATATGCTTTTTTTGTTATCTCAAACTAATGTGCAGAAGAAATTGTCTTAAATATATGGAAT
This sequence comes from Cettia cetti, assembly GCA_013401135.1. Taxonomy (NCBI): domain Eukaryota; kingdom Metazoa; phylum Chordata; class Aves; order Passeriformes; family Sylviidae; genus Cettia; species Cettia cetti. Next base: position 42,090 of record VZUI01038804.1, on the reverse strand, counting down.
ATTGTGTTTTGGTAAAGTAAGGTAGTGTGTACTCAGTCAGAGTATGGAATTGCTCTCCTGGAACAGGGGAGTTGGAACATCAAAGAGGAGATGAGACTTCTCTGCTCCAAGCTTTTCTTGAGAGGGGCAATTATTTTGAAAACACAGAAAGCAATTGAAGCATCATGGGCCAACAGTAACTTTTCAAAGAAACCAACAGCTGCTACTCCTGTTTTACAAATTAGAAAATACTTGTTTTCCAAAGTGCTTAGAGATTTTGTTAATGGAAAGAACAAAATCTAAATATTTCTCTTTTTGGGAGTCTCTTATGACTCCATCTGTAATATGAGCAATGTTATCTGTTTGCCAAGAGAAGAACTAAGAGGGGTGACTCTCTTGTGACATTCAAAGATTCTTTCCACTCTGTAGGTCTCTTGTCTGAGACATGTTTATGCTTTCTTTTAGATGTGGATTTACTTTGTTTTGAGATCCTCTGGTTTGCTCCTATTCAACACCAAAGACCTCAAATATTTTAGGAGAAAACAGGGAGTACTTTATCCTGATAATCTCTTTAGAAGGCATGTATCCCCAGCAAAATGCTTGTGGTGATGCTTCATTGGCTGGATGCTCCAAGCTCTTCAGCTCTGCATGCAGAAATTCTCTGGCAGTCATAAAGCAATTCAGGGTTCTTTAGCACTGTGGCTTTGCTTCTACAAGATCATTATCTTTTTTTTTTTTTTATCATCCCTGAGGTGTCCTTCCATGAAAACAAACGAGTCCAGCCACTGGACCTACATCAGAGCTTGTACTTGGGTGACCTCTGTGTCAGACTGAGTATGTTCTGTACAGACTTGCCTGGAAATTCTGCATGTCTCTTGTCCACAGTGATTCTGCCAGTTTTTCAAGAAGTTCTGGACTCTGCAGATGCCTGCTGTGAGATAATGTTTGTGGTAATCTATACTTTGGCCTTCTAATTTCAGTAGCAGCAGATGCCTATCACTTTGACTTGAGGAAGCTCATTAAAGGCCCAGCACTGCCAGCTTGCTCTGTGTTAATTACTCTGTTTTCCCCCAGCTCTGAGGGATCTCTATTCCACTAAGGAAGAGATCACCACAGCCAGGGAATGATGGATGCTTTCTTCTCTGCTTTTTTTATATCAGCAAGCAGGGAGGGATATCTCTCCCTGGCCACCTGAAAAACTCTGGACTTGGTGCACTGAGGTCAGGATTGCACATTTCCTGGGAACTCTGCCTCTGGAGACTGTGGCCTGAGAGCAAGGCCAGTGTCTGAGCAGGGATCTGTCTCAGACTGGGGTCATCCTGAATTGTTGCACTCTCAGCCTTGGATGTTGACAACAACTACCCCTTTTGTGGTCCCAGAGCTTTTCCTGGGAGCCTCTCCTGTTTTGTAAGTTTAAGATACTCAGAGACACTTTCCTTTCTCTTTTGCCCTAATCCAGGATAAGAAGAGGGGAAGCAAGTACAGGTTTGGTTTCTGGGTATTTTAGTTTTCTTTAATGAAGCTCATGTGGCCAAAGAAACTCTGGTTCCAGGGCCTGTAGCTGCTCACGTCTGTTTCTCCTCCCAGACTTCACCACTGAATGAAGGCTTAGATGACAAAGCACTCCCAGTTTGCAGCTTGGATAACTCTTGTGTCTAAATCAATTCTGTTCAGCATTGGTTAGGGGTCTTCTTGAGCAGGGGAATCTGAAAAGTATATGGAACTTCCCTGGTGTGATAAACCACATTTTATACTTGCACTACAGCAATTCAAATTTCTGGGGTTTATTGCTAACCTCAAATCCCAGAGAAGTTTAACTCAAGAGATGCTTTGTTTTGTAATATCAGACAACCTCTGAAAATCAGGACTTTGTGGGACCACAGCATACACATTTACACCCTGGATGGCCAGGGAATTTCTGAACCTGTAGCAGCTTGCTTGTTCTCCAGCTCTTTGAGAATTCTGTGGAAGCTGTTCTTTGGGTAGTGAGTTACAGCCTCTGAGGATCAGAGCTTCTGTTCCCTTCCCCAGACAGCGCTCTTCCTAACAGTGCTCTTCCTGAAGCTTTATTTCAGCTGAATGAGTCCAGAATTCTAGAAGAGGTATTTAAAGAGATCATATGGTTCAGAGAAGAATTTAAAGAGATCATATGGCTCAGAAAAGCTGAGGGAGAGGTGCTTTTTTGTGCTTGAGGTTTTTAGAGAGTTTGTGAGTGTTATTAAAGCAAAACAACTTCTGTACTGCATAAATGCAAATAAAATTGTGTGAATGATCAAAAAAACCCCTCAGTGGTTATGGGCTGATTTCTGTAGTTTGCTCCTTTGAGGCACTGGACTTTATATATACAGGCCTTACTGATTTGGAATTTTCTGCAAAGGTTTGGAGGGAATGTTGAATAGTGAGAGCAAATGCACAAAAGCTGGAAGGCCTGAAAGAAATTTTGGGGAGGCTTTGTGGATTCCTTTTGACTTGCAGCCTTCCTATAATGGGATTCACCATTATAAACTTTGGACAACAGGCTACAGTGTAAAACATGCAGAAGTTTTTCCTCGTCCCTGTTATCTTTACATTAACATTTGGTTTTCCACACTTTTGTCTCTTCTTCAGCCCAGCAGAGAATCTTCCACTGCTGAAGATGAGGAATGAGGCAGTGCCTTGGTGGTCCAGGTGGGAGGCAGGGAGGGACAAAGCTGACCTTGCTTCAGCATGGGCAGCTGCTCCCAGTTTGTTCCCAAAGAAAAGCTGGCCTTGGAAAGTTGGATTGCAAAACTTGTAAAGTGTTCTCCCTAACTCATCCTTCCTCCTCCTCCAAGCTTTCTCAAATCTTTCTTTGGTGTTTTGTCACAGAAATTGACTCTGTTGCTACTTGAGTGTAATAAATAAACTGCAGAAGTCAAAACAAAATGTTTGCAATTCTGTTCAAGAGACAGCCCATGCTGAATGTCTTAAAATATGCCTGTGTTATTATCTTGCCTGTTACTGGAAACTAACTCTCTCGTTTCCTTGGTTAAAAATACCTTGGTTATTTAATGTTGTCTCTTGGTATCTTTGCCCTGTAGTAGCAAATACTGCTGGGGTTGAAAGTATCACTGTGCCATTATGTGATGCATATAAAACCAAGGCTCTTTCTGAGGAACCCTTTTTTCATCTTCAGATGAAATGTAAATGTAGAGGTAGGGCTCTGATTTTTCTGACTGCTGAGAAATTCTTTATAGAAATCCTCTGATTAAAATTGAGCCATAATTGTAAATAAAAATCTCTGTGCATACCAAATACAGCATGACAAGGGAGAGCACCATCATCCATTGTGGCACTATGAATGCACTGAGGTTTTTCCAGGCTGAAATAGTAATTGATTTTTACTTGGTGGTAGTAAGTTACCTCATTTAGCCTTAAAAACACCAAACCACTTTGAAACAGGAGTATGGAGGCACCTTCCTCAGACAAAGGCTTTGATGGCTTTAAACACATCTGTGAAAAGGAGATTTTGAAATTTAGCAACTGATGCTTCTGCCTCAGGTTGGGTTGGGGCTGTGCAAATGCTGAGGGGTGATAGCTGCCTCAACAAGTGGATGTTAGAGTTTCCATGGAGCTGTAATCCATTCTGTTCCAGTGTTTACCAGGTAATGCTTGGCTGCAGCATTGGTGATGGAACAATAATGTGAATTGGATGATTTCTGATACCCAAAGAGCAGTCTTGCTCCCAGCTCAAGGGTAACAGTCCTGCCTAGATTTGTTCTGAATAAGGCACTTTGCATTAGGTAAAACCCCACAACAATGCTCAAGGAACAGCAGTGCAGACAATCCTTCCCTGTGGCAGCCCAGCTGTGCCAGCCTGTGGGGAAAGCAGTGTCAGGGTCAGGGAGGCTGAGACTGGAGCCTGTGTTGGAGTGTTTGCTCTGTGGGAAGATGCTGAAGGCTTGGCTGTGCAGGGTCAGAGGAGTCTCAGGGTGGCTCAGCTGAGCAGCACGTGCTGGTTTAGAGCACATGGATTTGCTCAAGGCTCCAGTGACTCAGATGTGTCCAGAAGGTCACACCAATTTTGATATCTTAGTTGCTGACACAACCCGGGCTGAAGGTCGCTCCTGAAGGAACTGTAACCAGTTTGTGTACATGGGATGTTTGACAATTTGGGAGCCTCATGTCATTTATTGTCCTTCAGTCATTTTTCTGCCAAAACCTTGAGTGTCTGCAGAGTCATTTTCTGAACTCCTGCCAAGATTCGTGTACTCTTTGTTTTGAAGTCAAGGAAGTTGTCTTCAAGGAAATGTCATATCCAGAATCATTTGTTAATTGTGCATAAATGATGCATAGGCTGTCTTTTAGCAGTACTTTCCCAGCTTTCACTTGCCCACTTGTGAAAATTTGTTAGCACCAGTAAAAGTTCATAAATCACAGATATAATCTGTGTTTAATCTGCCTGTCCAGTGTTCCAGGATTATCTCAGCCTTGTGTTTCTCAGGCTTGATTAACAGGAAGGAGAGAGCACTTAGGACACTTGTTACAGGTACATGATGTCTCTTCTTTATCACTTATATAACTTTTTTTTCCCTGTTGTGTATCAATGTATATTTGAAGAACAGTGAAGATAAAAAGTAGATTCTCTTTAAAACAGAAATCCTCCTCATTCAAATATTATGTACTCACAGTCTCCAGACTGGTAAAAGATTGCACATTTATTTGCCATGATGGTTTGCTATTTGTGTGCTTTCTTTATTTTGTTGTTTGTTTGTTTGTTTGTTTATGCATTGATCTTGATACACTGTTCCTCGTATTACCGAAATAGATGAACAGTGTTAAAGAAGACATGCAAACTGTTGGGAGGGGGAATGTAATTTACAATTGTAATTCTTTCTCATGGAGCATTCACTGGTTTTAAATCTATTTATTTAGTGTGTGCTAACTATAGCCAGTATGATGATGATTGAATGCTTTTTCATGCTGGCTCGTGGAGACTTGAAGTGGAATAAGATTCACCTTTGGAATTCACTGAGATAACTTTGTCAACAGCAAGAAATTGCATGCAAAGTGAAAAGGCCAAGAATGTGCTGAATGTTTTGGCATCATTAGTACTGCATTAATCTAATTTCTGATTGTGCCTTGCTGTACTAGTTCTCTATTAATAGTTCCTTATATTGAGGGTATGTTTGGCCCTACATTTGGGGCAAACACCTTGCCTTCAAAATAGGGGTTGTGGTTATATTAAAGTGCTTTTGGCAGAAACTAAGGTTAATACCTGTCTGAGGCAGGTTGTGTCTCCTTGTCGAGTGGCAGATGAGTTGGTTGTCTGTGTAAACAGTGAGACTTGCCCTCTGATGTGGTGTTCTTGCTGCAAAAGTGTTGGGCTGGGACTTAATTCCAGCTTTACCAGGATTTTAAAGCATCACAAATTGGGACTGAAGGGGTTGAATTGAACTCTGACAATTGACATACAGAATCTGGCTGTGATGTAGTTGTGGAAGGATGTACAGTATGAACTTTTAATGAGAGGATGACATTTAATGTGGAAATAAACTGATACAGAAGCTTGTGCTTTGTGCCACCGACCTGTCCTGTGCTGCTCCTCTCCTTTGCTCTTTTGTTCCTGGGAAGTGAGGGACATCAGGAGTCTAGACATTGGTTTTTGCTTTTTCTGGTTGGTCTGTCAGTGAGATGCCTTTGAGCTTTTTAGGAAAACACTGCTGAACATTTTCTTTTTGGAAAGAAAAATGTTAAAACTGTACTCATGGGGCTTTAAAAGAGAATATTCCTTCTCATTTTGCATTTAATATATAAAACATGTATACACTGTGCTTAGCACTCACTACTGGTGTAGAGCCTTGCTCCTACTGGAATACATGTAAAGTAAAAACAGTCTGGTGTGCTCAGGAATTGTGAGATTTGATGTGTCCCAGTTTTCATTAGTAACAGTCACACTTGCACTGTGTTGGTCTGTCACTCCATGTTGATAATATTTTGATTTTTTTCTCTTTTCTCTTGAGCTGGCAAAATGAGAACCTTGTTTTTGCCACAGCGAGTTTCTTTGCTGGTCTCTGAACACAAGTTGCAGCAGGGCACTGACAGAATGGAGGGGATATATTGACAGGATATTCCATATCACATTAGATCCAGAAAAGATTTTGAATAGTCTAAAAATGTGGAACTACAAATTCATCTCTTCATCATTTGTTTTGAATGCCTGTGTTCGTCAGAGTAGTTCAGAGCCCTGATGGTTCTGGCTTAAATCCTAAAATCTTCACTGACTCCTAGGTTTGAATTTTCATGAATAAACAGATCTTAGCTTTGTAAAGCAGGAAATTGTAGGATTTTGTTGCGTTGCTGTTTGTTCATGTTTCTGTGAAGGGGAATCCTGGCCTAAGAGCCATGATTCTGTAATTAGAGTATTAGTTACACTAGATCACCTCTTTCAGCTTTACTGAAAATCAGTACTTTCCACGCTTTGCTAAGTGAGATGCACAGAGACAAGCACTAAAAATTACACGTTACACTTCAAACTCTTCTGCTGTCTTGATATTTTCCTTGGTACTGAGGCCTTTTGCTGCTGAAGGGAAAAATGTAGGGTACATGCTGTTCTTTCATAGCTCTCGTTTCCTCAAAACTATTATTATTTTCCTTGGAAGCCAGTCTGAGCAGAAAGTGTCAGTCATGGATCTGTGTGTCTGGTGGCACGACACTGATGTGTCATCTCCCGGTGTCACAAATAAAATGAATCTTTCCAGGTCAGCACAGAATTTCAGCTCATTTCTCCTGGAGTGTTTGCACTGGAGAAGCCTCATAGTAACGACTCAGCTTTTTTTTTTCCTCCAGGAGGAATGTCTGCCTTTTGTTCTTACAACTCCAGCGCATTGTTCTTTTCCAAATGCCTTTCCCATAAGTGCTGTGTGGGTTTTTTGTTTGGTTTTTTTTTTTTTCACTAAAAATAAAAATCTTGAATTAATTTGTGAAATGGTGTTTGAACTTCCTAACAGAAGTTAGTCAGGTTGATGTGCAGTGAGACAAAGCTGCAATTATCTCTATTTTTGTAATCCCGAGGGGCTTCATTACAGCAGCTCCTCTCTCCCTGCTGCCGTGTCCCAGCAAGGTGAAGTTCAGGATTCAACAGACACAACAAATTATTATTTTCTGTGTCTGTATAGTATTTCATCCCTGCTGATGGAACATTTAACTGGGGGTTTGTTTTGGTTTTTTTTTTTTTCTTGCTGTTGTTGTATTAACAGGAGAATCTGTGCAGGTTCAGACATACCTTGTATTATTGAAACCGACTTGTTTGATAGTGATGTGGCAAAAGTATCGACAGTTCTGCTGCATCAGCTCCTCCACTGCTATCAGCCAAAGACAGGGACACTTCAGCCCCAAAACAGCTTTAAACTGCTCTAGTTCTAATATTGCTTAATGCAATTTGACAGGCACGTAATGCTCTAACTCTTAAAGCCTCACGCTCTAACAACAATTTCATGATGGACTAGTGTGGGTTTAAGCAGGCTTTCCTGAAGTTTTAGATTTGCTGATCCAACCCTGAGGGCAAGTACTTAATGCTTCAGACCCGCCAGACTGTTAGTTACACTTCATAGTAACATTTCCTTCTTCAGGTAGTGCTTTGTCTTTCATAACACTTAAACCTCCTTTAATTTGACAATTTTAGCTATCAAAGCTAAGGCTTGAGTGGCAGCACGAAACTAATGAGGATACACTGATTACAGGCACAAAAACTGTATTATATTTATACTTTCCACTGTGGAAAACAGTCTCTTTTGCACACCTGTTGTTTCAAGACCCTTTAAATAGGTTTTTTTAACAAATAAGTGCTCTTTTTTTTTGATTATGTGTTTAAGTAGGGCATAGTTATTTTTTTGTAGCAATGTCTTTGCCAGCATTTAAGTATTGAGTGCAAGTCATGGGAACTGAATAGGTTATTCATGCATTTATAACTCCTTGTTAAGGGAATGTCTATAATATTTTGAAAAGAAAGTACTTAAGTAGCTACCTGCAATTCACAGTGCTCTGTGCCTGGAAAGTGAGCTTTAGCTATTGTTCAATATTTATTTTTAGAAATTGTGGTAATGTGGAGAGGTCTATTCAAAATATTTTACTTTAAAGAGTATGTCAATATATAGATTTGGCAGGACACAAATCCTGCCTTTCTCAGTTGCTTTTAACTAGGAGAGAGGGGAAACTAATGTACCAAGACCAGTGAGAATTAAATGCTCTGGTGAGAATCAAATGCTCTGGTGTTGTTCATTATTTTGTTGCATTTCAATGGAAGATGGATTATGTGAAGGATGACCCCAACCTTCTGAAGTGGGGTTTGTCACTGGGGTTGAAGGCAAGTTGGGTACCCAGGTGAAGGGTCTGTGGTGAGTGTGGTAAGCAGAAGATGGGAGAGAAACTCATTTAGCAGATTCTAGTCCCAAGAATTCCTTGCTTGCCTAAATAATAGTGTGAGGAATCTGACATTTCTGTGACTTGCTGAGTGTAAATGAGATGTTGGTATACTAAAAGACACTTGGAGAAAGTGTATGAGGATGCAGAGAAGAGAAATGAGTAATTCTGAACTATTTATCCTCATGTTCATGAGGGAGGGATCAGTTCCTCATCCATTTGGGTTAGATTGGATCCCATTTGTGTAATGAGGCATTCTCTGAGTTTGCTGGGAGCAGGAGAGAGCCTGGCTGTGCCTTTCCCAAAGGAAGGTGGGCATGACAAAGCTGCCTTTTCATCCCTCTGCAGACATTTTCCCCCTGTATTGGGGGAAGACAGCAGAACAGCAAGTGTCTGTTCACTGCAGGGTTATAAGGTGAGTCCTGGTTTATTGAGGACTTCCTAGAAATACCATTTTTTAAATGAGTGTGTTCCCAAGGATCCTAAGTGGCTAAAGAGAGAGGAAGAGAGCACCTGCTGGCTTGGTAATTGATTGTTGGAGTGAGAACAGTGGGAAATTCCTGAAGAGCTTTAATGGTCCTCTAAGAGCTGGAAAGGGATAACGAGGGACCAGATCCCTGTGCAGGATGGGAAAAAGGCACCACTGAACACTGGTATGAAAAGTCAAAAAGAGAGAAATGGAAAGGAGCTTTAGGTGATGTTATCTTCACTGTTATCAGCTGGATATTAATTAATTTAAATACCGGTAAATTATTTGTGAAATTCAAATTCCTGAGCTACATGGTAATGGGATTCCGTAGTAGTAAGCAATTTTCCAGCATTGAATGCATCACATGAAAGAAAACCTTTGAAAAACAACAAATAAAACCCCAAATAACAAGCTCCATGAATTTCATTTTTGACAAAATTTGTAGCAGTTCAGGTGTCAGAAGGGTAAATAAAACAGAACAGCTGCGTGGAGCTGTCTGGGTGGCTTGGTGATATGTGGGTTTTTTAAAAATCCACATTAGTTATAATTAACTGTAACCAAAATACTAGCAAAGTGAAATATTTGGAGGAATTCAGTAGGGCCTATAGCTATTGCAAAAGGGACTGTGCCTTGGAAATGTGAGTTGCCTCCAAGTGGTAAGAATGTTATGGATTTCTGGACTGGGGTGAGCAGGGAATTGTGGAATTGAACAGTCTGTGTTGATGAGGCTGCTTTATACAATACAGATCTGCTGTCAAGTTCAGAAAGATTCTGAAATACTGGAGAGGATTCAAACAGAAGTAGCAAAAGTGATTTGAAGGAGGGAATGGAGAGACTCTGCCTGGGATAGGAGCAAATGAAAACTGGCAGCTTAAATGAGCTATTCCACAAGTTATTCACCACAACTACCCAAGAAACCCTGGCAGAAAATGCCTCACCAATTTGATTCTGAACTCCAGCAACTGCCTAGGAGTTTTCACATGCTGCTGTATGAAAACTGATTGCTTTGAAGAAATCTGGCTTGCTTTTAATTTGGTATATTGTACACTTCATTGATGCAATCAAATTAGGATGAAGTAGATTGACATATTTTAGCCAAATATGAGGGACAACAGGATGACTTTGGAAAATAGCTACCATGGGGAAAATTTAACCTGATTAAGTACTTCTGTTTAAAAATCTAAATTATATTTTTTTTGTGCTCTTTTGGAGAAAATATTAAATGGGCTAAAGTATTTGGTTATTTTGAAGCCAGTGTTCACTGTTGTCTTTAGGGTTCTGGGTGGAGGGTGAGTTGTATCCCAGTAGCTGTAGGGTTTTGAAAATGATGGAAAATGTTGCTGTGTGTTGTAGCAGTCGCTGTGCAGTGTGTGGAGTGAGAGGGTAATGGCTGTTGTAAAAACAAATTATGGCTGTTTGTGAGTAAATGCCAAAATGGAGCCCTTTTTTTTTTTTTTTTTTAGGTGTAGAAAATGATGCTGCTTTTAGTGAAAGTCTCTGTGTACATAATGTGGGGAAAAAACTAAACCCGGGAAGCGTTAGTGTGGGAAGATTAAAGGAAGATCCCATCTTTGCAGCCCAGATGTGATTTGTAGCTGCAGCTCTGTCTGCAGAGACATCAGGGTGCAGGGAAGGGGGTGAGAGCCCTGAGCCTTGATGGATGCAGGGAAACCCTCACAGCTCTTGGAGCCTTTTGTTCCTGGTGCTTCGTTAGGCAAAGCAGATGTGAGATTTAAGGGATTATTTGCTACTCTTACAGAGGCTCAACAACAAAATCCAATACCAAAAGGCCTCAAACTCGAGTTTGTATTTCATCTGGGGAATTGTAAATTTGGATTGATATTGTATCAAGTGTAAAATGTAGTTTATAATCAACCACAGGTTTCGGTTTATGGCTTGCGTGCCATCATTTTAAATCCCTGTTATTCACACTCCCTGACCTGACTTAACAGTCAGAGAGCAAATCTCCTGAGTGGAAATAATTTTACATCAGTTGCCACGTACAGAAATGGAAAGGTCAAAATGAGATGCTGTGATAAAAGGTGTTCTGAATTACCTATTATATGTAATAGCTCTATTAATAATAATAGCAGAGGTTGAGAGAGCAGGATGGGTTAATGTAGCTGAATAAAACACCTTTTAGGTGTGAAATATTTTCTACATATTACCTTGCTTGTTAAATAATACATGTTATTATCCCAGAGATTTAATAAAACATTGGAGGGTCAATGCAAAAATGAATGTTTTGATAAGACAAGATAGACTGAGATAGAGGTAGTTGGAAATCATGCTGCAGGTGAGGAGTGCATTCAGTTATTGAGACACTCCAACTTTTCCTTTCCTTCAATGTTTATAGAACCCAGGAGGGGTTTTGCTGCAGTTTTCTGAAAGGAATTCTTTAAGTAAAGCCAACTATTTTTGTACAATTTGTATGTAAAAAGAGGTTTTGTGTTGGCATTGCACTCTGTGGTCTGCATTTCTTCAGCATTGCTGTGCTATTAAGTTCTTGTTTTTAAGGATCAGTGAATCTGTACCAGCTTGCTGGGTGGTTGTTAGAATTTTTTTTTTTAATTATAATTATATTAAATGTGAATTTGAATATACTCTTCATTTATATTGACTTTGAAGAGATTATCTTTTTGGATTTCCATTTATTATATTTGCTCTAAAAATATGTAAGCTCTTAATTATTTTTTTTTAAATCTGGCATTTGATCTGGATTGCCATTTTCATCTGTTGTCTTTAATTAGGCTTCCTGCTGGGTTTTTAGCTTTACAGTTCATACCTTGTGAAAGAATCAATTGATTTCAGTGCAGATTCCCACGGTTACTATTCTTAAATTGCTTTCTTAGCTCAGCAGAGTGGTGGCAGAGTTCTTGCAATTTGATCTTCACAGCCACTGCTGTTTATTTAAAAAAACAAAACAAAACAAAAAACCCCCCAAAAAAACTACTCACGATTTTTTCTCCAAAGCTGCATTAGATGATTTGGTAATTTATTTGTAGACAGTGTTTGCTCCAAGGAGTCACTAGAGCTGCTTCTTAATTCACTCACCCACAGCTGACTTCACTGCCAGTTACAAAGTGTCTTGGGACTTCCTCTGGAAACCCTCCAGAAGTGCGCAGGAATGTGAGTAACATTGCACCCATAGCATATGATAGCAGTGTTTTTAAGTTTTTATACATATATATAAGTATATAATGTGTTTTCCAAATGTAACAACTGTAATTAGGTATTTAGTCGAGAGAATGTAAAGAGCAGGTAAGTCTGGAGATGATGGTTGGTGCAAGGAAAAAGGACAGTGGAAATGATTTAGATAATTCTGGGATCTATGGGGCAGCTCTCTGGGAAGTCAAAATAGGGGTTTTGGCAGAAGGTTGCAGAAGGAAAACTTTTTTCTTCTTATCTTCATCATAAAAATGATGGGTGAGTAAGCAGTGATCTCTTGAGCTGTGTGTGAAATGTGTAATGGCTGTTCCAAGCCCTGCTCTCAGTAAAATCCTGTAAAATTGTGGATAGTGAAGTGGTTTGAAACATATCAAGTACTGCTCTTAAAGCTCTCAGAAATGTGTGTAAATTCATGAATTTTTCTTAAATTAATCAATAATATTGAACATATTTATCGTCTTTATTATGGGCAGCCTGATAGTGCTGTGTGCTAAATACCCTTGATTGTCATGAGATAATTCAAAGTATTCAAAGCTCTGCCAGGAGAAGAATCAACACAGCAAAGATTTTCCTCCTTGTTAAAATCTAGCTTAAACAACTGATTTAAGAAATCAAGTAGTTTAAGACACCAAATTAAAATCATGCCTTAAATCAGTTAATACTGGGAAACACAATTAATTTTTATGTAAAGAACTTCTACCCAGGCATGCTGTGGGGGGAAAAAAAGGTCCTTGAAGTGTTTTTTGCTGTTTGCAATTTCATAAACCTGTTCTCCACATAAATGTGGGCTGCTTTATCCTAGGAAGCACTGGATTTTCTATAACCCTAATTAAAACTGTGCCTTATTTACACTGTAGGCCTGCTAAGTGCATTGTGTCATTATTTAAGACTGTTGCTCAGTGTTTGTTTCATTCAATATAAAGCCCCAAATCCCACCTACCACTGGGTATTGTATTTCTCATAGAAATAGTGGCATATCCCATAATTTTGCTCCTGCAACTGTAGTCTTATGCTTTCCCTCTTAATTTTTAAAATAAATATATTTTAAAAATTATAATTTTAGATATTATAATCTTTCCATGTGTGTTCAGATAACTTGGGTCTTATTACTAAAGGTACATCTGGGAAAAAAAGTGTTAATATGGGATGGAGCTGTGCCTCCTCCTGTCTGAGACAGCCTGTTTTGGAGAGGGGCAAAGCAGGTCATATCAGTGGTAAAATCATGTTGTGTGAAGTGCAGAGCTTCTGATGAGCTGTTCTCTTATCTGACATTACATATGAATAGAAAGCAAGCTGCCTGTAAAGCTTGCTTTAAATTTTAATAAACTGCAGAAAAGATAAGTGGTAATTTCCTGATGTGGATGCATCTAGTACAGCCTGCTAAACCCAAATTCCAGGATCATAAATTTTAAAACAAATCTTTGTGGCTTGAATTTTTAAACTGGCATGATAGATTTAAATTTTAGGGAAATAAATTTCCCTTCCTCTCCTCTTTCTGTATCAATCTTACTGAAAAACGACAGAAGATTTGAATTTGAGAACACAATGAAAATAACAGGAACGAAGAGCAATAGAGGCGACTAATCCTCTAATTACTTTCTCTGAACATTGGGAATTGGGCTGCAGAATATCCTTCAGTACAATCTAGAGTAGGCTAAATTTATTCCATTCCAAAGCTGTAAAGGGAGGGATTTTGCTACCAACTCAGAATAGTAATGGGCTGTGGTGGTCTTTATCTGATGGGAGTGAAGCAGATGTGGCTGCTCCGTCAAATGCCTGTCTACAGATTGGAATTTTCCTGGCTCTTAATTGCCCTGTGCTTGCCCTTTCACACCCTGGGGTTTGAAATGTAACTAAACAATTCCATGATTTTATAAACCATGCGGCAGAGCTCGCTGTCTGGGCATGGGGGCTGAGGATGTGGCACATTTACAGCAGTGACTGTTTGTGTTGGACTCTGCTGTAAAAGTTCTCTTTGGCTCCACACTGATATCAAAGCTCTTTAGTGGCAGACATGACCTGTATTTTGGCTCAAGTGCTCTCAGCCAGTTCTTTTTTGCTTGCTTTGCTCAGTAGTGTGCTGTTGATACTGAAATTTCCCCCAGCTTCTTATTCCACACTGAAATTTAGTAAATGCACAAAGATGCTGGAGTTAAATGTGTGGCTTTGAGCTGAACCTCCCTGTACTGGTGTTGCTTGTGTTTTGTGACACTAAAAGTTCTGGAGTAACACTCAGGAACAAAACATTCTGGAATAAATGAATCCTAGTTTTGGTTGTAAGCTCTTCATTGTGGTTCTGGTGTGTGACTGAGAATGGGATTTACTTTTTCACTGTCTTTCTTAATTTGCAAGATGGAGAGGCAGTACTGGTCCCACATCCTCCCAGAGCTGTGACACCTCATGGCTGCAGAGATGGTCTCTTTTTTTTTTCTCCCTTGGATAATGTACAAAGGTTTGGGAATTGGGGCCAGCCTTGTTTTCAGTTTTGCACAGATTCAGAGACAGCACCAGAGGGGTTTACAGTCACTTATGTTTTGAAATGAGCTTGGCAGCTGCACATGTGGAGAGGAAAGCTCCTTGCTTCCCACTTGTTAGCAACTTGATTTTTCAACTCCCGTGCAGCACGTAAATCAGGATTTAATTCTGACTGCTGTTTAGTGTATTATCTTGTTGACTTAAATCACTTAAGTAGCTCACTTAAACACAGTTCAGTGAGTGTGTGTTTTTAAATACATCACTAAGTTGTGTAAGGAATGTGAGTAAGCTCTGAACTTTGCCCAGGACGATGCTTGGTAACATGTATAAATGAGAACTGGAAAGGTTGCAAACACTGTGCACTTGTAGGGCTGAAGAAACTTAAAGTGATTTTTTTTCCACATGTAAGATGTGGGCTATTAACTTGTGTTAGTGAACTGAGAGATCAGATCATCCCTGTAGGAGACAGATCTTACAGATTTACCTGTCCTGTGCCTTCTGCCCCCAGAAATCTCTTGCAGTAAGAATGCTCTGCTTCAAAGGTGGGCTTAACATACTTTTGCCAAGAGCTACTGTCAAGTTTGCCCAAGCACGAGTTGAACTATTCTAGAGGATATTTTTTATTATTGAAAGTCTCCACGGAGGAAATTGCCACAAAGTCCAGGTTGCAATGACTTGTTGCAGTTCCTGTAGCAATCCCAGACCAGTAAAAAAGGACCTGATTGTTTCTGTGTTTGTTCTGTCAAGAGTGCCTTCTATCAGGACAATATTCCTTAGTGTGATTTCTAGAAAGCAGCTTCTGTCCCTTGATGGGCTCTATAAAATGTAACTGTTTTCTAGAAGCACTGAATGGCTTTTTGGCAAGGAGAATTTGCTTTTTTCCCCCCCCTCTCTTGAGAGAGTTTTGTGCAGCTGCTTAACAGGTCTGTTAAGGTAACTGTCTGGAGAGTCTTTGGCTGTCTTCATGTAAAACTGACTTGTGTCAGATGCACTTTATGGTTTCTGGGAGCTGTGGAATGATCTGCAGCTTCTCCTGGTGTTATTATGTGCTCTCCTTTGGCAGGCAGGCACAGCTTGGTGCTCAGGGGTGCTTTGATTCACAGAAGCATTCACTGCTGATGAGCCGAGTGTACAAATCTTTCAGGCTATGTATTGATAGAAGCCCTTGAGGGGACATTATCACTATATTTTGTTTTTGTCTGGCTTTTAGTTAAGGATTCTAATTTGTGGCTATTTTGTGTGCTTGGCATACCCAAATACATGAGTGTAGCCAGGCATCTGCTGCTTTTGTTCCTGATGTGTATAAATGAATTGTAGACTGTTGGCACCAGAATGTTCAGTTACAAACACTGTTGCATCCTTCTCTAATTACTGATATTTTTGTGGGTGTGTCAAGAGTTTTGGGGGATGTGATCCAGCTGCAGTGACAAAATCGTGTTTATGCCTTCATGTTTAAATCTGTAGGCTTGTATTCTTCCTGGAGAAATCCTAGTCTTAGAAAATTAATGCCAGAAGTTTTCAGGTCAGAAGTTTTGCTTTCCAGAAAGTCACACATGAGGGAAGGTCTCACTGGTGTCCAAAAAATTATCTTAATAATTTGATTGTAATCTGTACTGACAGGAATATGGAAATCTAACATGTAATACAGTAGGGGATCCCCATATAGTCTGTAGTGATCAGTTAAGACAATGAAAAGAGAATTCCTGCTGGAATAAATAAGAAGGGGGACTTTTTTTTAAAATATGGATAAGTTATTGTTGACTGCAAATATTAAAAAATGCAAAACTTTCAAAAATATGCACATGACAGTCTGATATAACAACACTTAAAGCCTCCTATCAAACAGATGAAACTCTGCACAGGAAGTGATAAACAGAAATGTCTCCTGAGGCTCCAAAGCAGGTGAAATGTGTCCTCAACACAGGATTGCCAGCAGGCAACTCTAGAGCAGCTGTGGTAGAAGGTGTCACAGCAATGTGCAGGCAGTCATGTGTTCAGAGGAGCATTCTGGATTTTGGGAAGGATGATTTATGCTTTGGGTAGTTGATGTATTTGACACTGCTGCAGCTTTGTGTGATGCCTCTGAGCTGTCTCTGGCTCTGGTCTGTTTGGGGGAGGAAATTCAGCAGATGACTAAAGGAGGAAAAACAAAAATACTTTCAAAGGTGAATAAAAGCTCACTTGTAATATAATGTTACTGAACATGGGCAGAAGAAAATGGAGAGAAGGAACATCTTAAGGGCTAGAAAAGTGAAAAGGTGAGATTGGGAGGAAAATGAATCATAGGTTGGCTCTGTAAAGTGTTGGTTCACAAGCACCAAAAGTTGGTGATGTACAAAGCAACTCCCAAGCTACTGTGTCATAAAGTTGGTGTGTGTTGGTATAAATTGGTGTCTGCTTTGAGCTGCTTTTATTTATTAGGGGGTACAACTGGGCTTGCAGAGCTGGTCAGGAGTCCTAGGAGTGAGGTGGGACTCTGGTGTGGTAGTGGCTGCAAGAATGATGGTTTGGACCTCTAACTTCAATCTGTGCAATTTCACCAACAGCTCCTATGCATTTTGAAGATGTTTTGAATACTCCCTTTTGTTTGAGGAGTACCCTACTCTACATTCTTCTGAAAAGCAAAGCGTAGCTAAGTGTCTTATCAGCCCTGACTTAGCTTTACAGTAGCTTATCTAGGAAAACTTTTACCTTTCTGCCTCCTTCCTTCTGCAAACCCAACCAGAGAATTAGGGAATGGCATGTTTTAATGCTGCTTCTCTAGAGAGGGTGCTGTGTGTGGTATTGGCTGGTTGTCTAAAACAACACAGATTCAGCAAAGGAAAAAATGTTTAACATCTGCCTGTTGAGTTGATAAATGGTGAAATGCTCGAGTGGCAATGCACCACCCCATATGTGCACTTGGAGCAGATGGCTTTGATGTGTGCTCGAGACAAATGTGCTGTCCCTTCTGCCCCCTCCAACCTCAGCAGGAAAGGGTGTATAAAACAAACCTGGGAGTGCTTCAAAAGCCAGAGAAACGTGAAAGTGTAAATAAACCTCTCTGTGCTGACTTTGTTTCTCTGTAGTCACTGAGCCCCGAGTTTTGGGGGGTGATCTGCATTCAGTAAGTTGAAGTGGGGTGGGTGACCTGCTATTTGCATGCTTCAACTCGTTCATTGTGACAGGGATTTCAGACAGTGCCACACGTAGGTCGTTTCAAAGTGACAAAATTTAATTTCTTTATGGTGGCACATTTCCTTCCCTACATGCAGTTACTGGTTCTTGGTCTTTTTTTTGGCTATTTCCTAACACTCATTTAGTTGTCAAGAGAATATTGACAGCTGAAGTATTAGAGACAGACAAGGTGTTAACATTGGTATTTCAAAAATGACTGCATGGATGTTGTTGCAGCTGCAATGTTTATAAGGAAAGGGAAAACCCTGGAAGAATGGGCTTGTATGGAGCTGTGCAGGAAGCAGATGCAGAGTTAAAAGAGCTGGGCCAGTGGTTCTGATTGATACAGATATTTCAAAGTGACAATTTAGCTTACTCTAGATTGTACTGAAGGATATTCTGCAGCCCAATTCCCAATGTTCAGAGAAAGTAATTACTGCACAAAGATGCACATGAAACTCTCCTACAGGCATATGAAACCCTTAAGTTTCACATAATAATGTGTCTTTCTTTGCAGAAGGCTATAGGAAAATTACAGTATATATGTAATAGTTGTATCAGTAGGCAGAGGTCAGTGTAAATTTATTAAAATGCCGTGTTAGAGAAGCAGTAATTCTGGGCAATTACTGTTAGGTTTGAGACAGAGTAAAATTGCAAACAGTCTTTAGCTAATGTTCTATGAATTGGCATTTGTCTTAATTTGCTGGGAAACTTCCCAAGTGGTGGACATACTTTTCTGATGTGTGCAAAATAGCAGTGGCTCATGCTCATGAGCTTTTGTTACGTTTTCTTACGATAACTCAGAGTCTGCTGGCTCTGGCAGTCAATCTGTCCAAAAATCCAGTGGAAATGGGATGTGTTCTTTGCTTTTGAAGGCTTCCTTCCTTGCTGGCTAAAGCTTCCTTTTAAGTTGCAAGACCTTTTGTCTGACATCCCTGAGTGTTTCTTGTGTTCTCTTTTTTAGAAAAGCAATGGAAGGCCGGCAGCCAAGTCTGAAAGCATTTAACTCATGAAGGCTCTGCTGTCATTAATTTTAAACACGTCACTGTGGTGTCGGTCAGCTCGACTACCAACAAAGAAAACTAAAGTGTTCCCATAAATCATTTTATTGTCCTAATCCAACCTAATTAACTAAACTAAAACTCGTATTCTGATGAAGCAACCCTTCCTGTGAGACATCTGCCTCTCTCTTAATGGATTTTAGCTTTTATTTCTGCTGTAATGCACAAGAGTTGGTGACCATAACAACATTAAGTCCCTCTTGCCATCTTTGGGGAGCTCACCTGGCACAAGGGAATGGTTAATTTTAAATTTCCAAATGCAGAGTTTTGGGTTTTTTTTCATTCCTTGGAAACATTGTTTGCAAGCCAGGAGGAAGCAATAAAATCTCTATTTCTAGACGAGGATTAGACTTGTTCCCTGCAAGCTTTGCAAGCAGCAGCCTAAAGGCTCTGAGAATTTTGGGATCTGCTTCTGTAGTTCATTGACATGCTCCTGACACGGAAGGTTTGACTTAATAGTGTTAAGTTGATGTAATGGTACCATGAGCTCCTGACCTGTTCTTGAACTCTGGGGCTGGAGGTGACTGAGGGGAACGAGCAGCACTGTCAGTGTGCAGGGGTTTAATGTGGCACACCAGGGCGTGATCTTAGATAGGGAACATCTGGCTGAGCACAGATGTAAATTCAGTGTAGGAGAAAAAGGTGGAAATTCTGACCAAAAGAGCCATTTCTGCTCTTGGGGATAATCTTTTGAAGATTTGTTAAGTTTTTCTGTATCTTTGCTTAAAAAAGCAGAGCACTAAGAAACACTGGTTTTAAATATAACCCTTATATATTCTTATTCCCTTTATCTACGAGGTGACTTTACGTGGGGTGAGGGAATTCTATTTTCTCACTTGAAATGATGATAAAACTGATAGCATCCACCTTTTCAGGGGAGTGAGTGGAGAGCAAAGAATTCTTGATGGACTGAGATATTCTAGGGGCTGGCAGAGTTGCAGTGTTGCTGCTGGGAAAGCAGACTCTGTTTGATCTCTATTTGATCTTGGCTCCTCTGAGACCTGAGAGATTTGTAAGTCGTAGCCTTTAGCTGCTGCTTTGATTGTGAGGGCAAAGTGCTGGAACGAGGTTTTGTTCTCAAAATGGAGAGAAAGGAGCAAGAATGAAAAAGTGTCTGTAAGGAGGCAGGGGGAAAAAAACTAAGGCCAAATATAGTTCCAGCCAGCAGGAAGGATATAACTGGCAACTTGAGCTGCTAGCAGAGTTGAAAAATGAAAAATATAAAAAAGGAAAATTTGCTTGGGCCATGTTATTGTGAGATCATGGGTCTTCTTCTTTCAGTCTTTGTTAAAATCGGGCAGATTTGGTCCAAAACCACCAGAACACAAATCTTGAGGTAGTGGGGGTAGCTCTGGGGTTTGCCTGGGGTAACAGGCAGGAATTTTCCTGCTCACCTTAGGAGCAGGCTCAGCATACAGTGAGGCTTGGAGCCTCCATCTGGGAAACTCCGTGGAGATGGATGGTTTGCTGTGCAAACATGAGCCCTCTCTTGGAAAAGTGCTGGGCAAATCTGTCCCTTCATGCCACATAGAATCTGGCACTCAGGGTTCCCTTACTGGTTTTGTTTGGCATTTGGACTTTCAAAAATCCCTCAGCCCCAGTGTGGACAGAGTCACTAGCAGTGGAGTTATTCTGGAAAAATCTCTTGCTGCTGTTTGTTTCCCGTATTCCTCCACAGGGTTTTTGTCAGTTTATCTTCACTTTGCTCTCTGTTTCCTCCAAAGGGAGTTATTTGAACTCAGCACCTTGAGACAGTTAAATGTATGAACCCAACTGTTGTGTAGGCAGCTGAATTCACCCAGCCTGTGTTTCCCCACCAGCATTCCTACTGGACAAAAGGTGGGATGTGCAATGAACAGCCTGGAGCCACAATGGATTGGCTTGGTAGGCTCCAGCCTGTGGATGTTAGCAAGGTTGTTCCAGCATTTGTATCTCTTGGAAACTAATTCGGGTTTTTTTCTGATCAATTGATAATTTCCATTAAATTTTAAGAACCTGAAAAATAGAATAAACAGCTCAAAGTAAGCACAGGGAAGAGTAAAGGAGCCCAAAATGCTGGAAGTGCCTGAAGGAAGATTTCCCTTCCATGATTACTCAGGTGAAAACACAACCCTGGGATTTATGGTTAGATTTGAGGATCTTAAAGGTATTTTTAAAACTAAAATGATTCTACAATTCTACTTACTCAAAACCTCAGTGGTTTCTAAGAAAAAGCTTTGAAAATATCCAGTATTGCTCTGGTGGATCTTGGCAGCCTAGGAGTGGAGGTGAAGAGGCAGAAGTAGAGTTTAGTGCCAGGTTCTTGTTCTTCCTTTTCCTGTTTCCTGGCTGGAAGGTGGACATAGTGTTATCCAGCCTGAAACTCTGAATTTATCTGCTAGAACTTGTGAAACTGCTGTAATCCTTGTGGGAGTCAGGGCTTTTCTCACAACTTCAGTTGCTACACCAGGGCAATTATGTGACAGCATCAAGGGGTTTTGAGGAGGGAATCCTGCTGAGAGGAAAAACAGTCTGGAAATTTGAATGCTAAAAGCAGTAAAAAGGCAATCTCACTAGCTTGGTCGCAAAAAACCCCGGATTTGTGCTATAAATCTCCAGGCTCTCTTGGGACTTGCAGTAGTGTGGTTCTATATTTCCTCAAGCAGTCAAAATCCTTCATGTTTTGCCTGTGTCTGCATTCCACTCACAATAGTGTTTTATTAGGAGTCTTAACTTCCACTGTTTTGTGTAGTTCCTAAAATAATGTTGTCACTTTTTTTTTTATATATATTTTGACTTGGAAGTGGCCAATTGCTTTGAGACCAGCACTTAAAATACCTGTAAAGTGTCTGAATTGGAGCAGCTGTTGGTGCTGAGCAGGCTGTGAAAGCACACAAATTGAAACATTTCTCATAACATTCTTGGTTTTTTCCAAAAATGATCACACAATTCCAGGAAATTAAATGTAGCATTTCTTCAGTGAAAATAGCTGAATATAAATAATGGAGAACAAAGAGGAGGGAAAGTAGATGAAGAAAAAAAGTTGGGAGGGGAAAGGAGCACACGCAGAAAAGAAGATTATGTCCTACCCTGGAATTTCAGAGGACACACTGACCCTGGTCAGTATTATTAATATATCTAAGCCCTGAGCTCTGTAGGAGTAGGGCATGACCTTACTCAGTAATTCAGGAAGTCCTTGTGTTTCCCTCTGTGTTTTTTCCATCAGACCTTAAAACTTGGAGCTTGGGTTCTCACCAAAGCTTCCATGTGATCCAGAAGCTTGTCTGACACGAGCACGAGCTTGGGGCACACGTCCCTGCCAGGGAATTTTGCCTGGGTGCTGGTGGCCAGTGCTGCACAGAGTGGCTGCAGCTGCAGTCAGGACTGTCACATTTTTACAGTCTGTCCTCTGCTCTGTTCCAGCTGCAGCAGAGTTTTGTGGAAATGAGTAAAATCTTGTGTATGAAAGCTATTGCTTTCTTCTGTTTGAAATGGTGATATCTGATGAGTATGAATTGATTATTGCTATGTTAAGCTTAAAACTTAAAGTGTAAGGGTTTCCTGTTTATTTCTTTTATATCCTAAAAACACCTGAGACTGCCCAGGGTTTGAGCTTCCTTTCTTAATTGTCAAACAGGCACAGAGGAAAAACTTCTGACACCACAGCTCAGTGTCCTGGCAGGTGACAGTGTTAGTGACTTAATCCAAAATGCATCTTGGTGCCATTTCTTCTTGCAACTCTGTCTAGTGTAGTGGTTACTCCAAAGCACAGATTATTTATAATCTGAGAAATTCAGAATCTGGCTATTATTGATTACCAAGTGTGTTTACATCATTTCTTAGCTGTTGCAATTCCTAGACTTTGTCTTCAAGTTTTGTTGAAAGCTTTATTGCAGAAAAGAAGTACTGGGAAATGTCCTCTTGCCTAATCATAGAGTGGGTTGGTGGGAAGGGACCTTAAATATGATCCAGTTCCACCTCTCTGCCAGTGGCAAGGACATTTTCCACTAGACCAGGTGCTAGAACTTCCAGCAAGAGGCACATTATAAAAATTTTGTCTGGTTGTAAATGCATGATGTTTGCAAAAAAACAATTCTTCCATTACGTGTTTTCAATAATTCTGTGTCAAATACTCTTGCTAACTCTTGGTAGGCTTTTAGTATGCACGTAGATGTTTTTAATACCTCCAGCATTCAGAAGGGTTTTTAATGATTTATTCAATAATTGATGGAGCTTTGGCATAACTTAGGCTTTTGTGAGAGATGGCAGATGAGTAGAATATATTTGGTTGTTTAGTTTAATCATCCCTCTCTGTGACTTTAGGTGAAAAGCAGAATGAAGGAATGGAACAAGTGAAGAGAGTCTTGGAGAAAATTATCCCCTTAACTGAAGACTGGAGAAAGCCTTAATTAACCTATTAATTCATTGCTTAAGTGTCTGCAAAGTGTTCTCTGAGCAGTAACAGTCATTACCTTCCAGAATTGTGTGTGGTTATATGGACCTTTATATTTACATCTATTTCCCTGTTAGCCAATAGATTCAGTTTCTCAGCTCATTTCCCTTGGTCTTGGTGAGATAAAGCACAAAACAGGAGCTGTCCTCCTGTCTTCTTTTAAATAGTGCAATCCTGTTTAATCTTTGATGCTAAATCCATATCTATAGACACTAGTCTGCTTTGACATGTAGTAAGAAGTACCCTTTAATGAGGAAAACCACACTGAAAGTGTTTGGATTTTGTCATCAGTTATATAAAATTGCTGGGCTTTTTCTGATATAACCTGAAATTTACTTAGCTTGAAGTGCTGGCTTTTAACTGGAAGTCAGTTCTCTTGCTCACTTGCTTCAAACACAATCAAGCCAAAACTCCCTCAACTCCAAGTCTTTGCTAGGGTACAAGTTGCTGCAAGGGTTAGGAATTGCATATCATTTCAGAGAAAAAACGGTGTTTGGAATCTAAATTGTAAAAATGGTAAGTATTGGGTACTTCTGAACCAGAAACAAACAAGTGCGGGTTACGATTTTCCATTAAAAACAAACAAAAGAAATCCTATTGTATGTGTTTACCCAACCTTGTAATAACATGTTACGATACACTGCTTTTCCTGATCATAGCAAAGGTGTTTATGTAGCAAAATGAATTTGATTACAATATTTTTGTGTGTAATAGACTTTTTTTTTTTTAATCCACCAGGCAATCAGCTCAAAAGGTCACCACAGTATCTCTTACACATTATCCAGAAGCCAGACAGTTATAGTGGAATATATTCATGATAAAGATACAGACATGTTTCAGGTAAGGTTCTAAAATACTTGAATTGTTTTTTAAAAGCAACATAAGAAACCCCAGTTCTGTGATATCCTCTGGGTATTCTCAGTGACCTGTGGGATTTCCACAGTCTGACCCAGCTGCATTAAAATGGGAGCACTTTGAAATTTTGCATTATTCTGCTCTTTGCAAACCCACACCAACATCTGTTAATATTTTTACTGACTTACTCTTTTAATTGTACTCTGCCTTTTCTCCAAAGACAAACAGTACTGGAGAGAAATGTGTGCTCTGTTTGGATTCAGCAATGAGCACAGAATTACACCCACCACCCTCCAGTTAATCACACAGCTGGAGTATAAAAGTGGAAGGAGTAGGACGTGGGATGGGGAAGGAGGAAGGTCAAAGGAGCTGGGCAGGAGGGGAGACAAACCAGTGACAGATGATAAACTGTTCCTGAGGGCTGTGCAGATCTCTCAGGTGGTGCAGGGGACTGGGCTGAGTTTCTCTAAGCTCTCACCTATTGTCCAGCACGTGCTCAGTGTCCCCTGTCTGCATTTCTGTTTTTCTGCATCATTTAACATTGCAGTAACCTGAGTGATTTTCTTGTGCCGTGGTTATTTTTATGTATAATAAGAGAGAGCAGAAATTCTCTGTGAACTTAGGCTTCAAACTTGGGGAACCCAATCAAGCCAAACAACCTTTTTCATTCTAGACTGGTCAGGTCTGTGTTATCTTTGACCTCACCAGGAATTGTTATCCCTCCTCATTCAGCCCTTCATAGTTAGAAGGGTCAGCAGTTGAGTACTGTTGACAGAGAGGAAATAACTCTTTGGAGATGTTGTTGCTTCTCTTGACTTCTGTGTTTTGCTCTGTATTAAATTTTCCCAGTGTGACTGAAACTATTAGGTCCAAATAGGAATTGATTAAAACCCAGTCTTATTTGCTTCAGAATGAAGGATTGAAAGCCAGGGTAAACTGAAATAGGTTTTTCTGTGTTGAGTAGTGAAAGAAAAATGTTAACCCATCCATTGGGGTTACTGTGTGATGCTTGTTTAGCTCTTGAGCAGCTACAGTAAAAAATTTTTCTGTATATAAATTTTGAAAAGCCGTTTTTGAAAGCTGGATTTTTTTTCCCCTTTCTTGATTCCAGTAAAAAAAAATGAATAAAAAGTTGCAGAGCAGCTTCTTTTTCTAGGCATGCTGTACAGACATGTATTGCATAATGTCCTAGTGGTGGGTACAGCTTTTTTTGGGGGGGATAAGACACCATTTCAGTGTTGGGATGTGGGGAGGGTCCTGATGTGACGTGATCTCAGTGTGACCTCGAGTGCTGTGTCCCGGTGCAGGTTTCTGCTCTCTGGCTGTTTCCTGAGGATTGCATTCCGTGCATTGGCCTGCAGGGGCTGATGGCTGGGGAGAGTGGAAACAGGAGTGCTCTGGTGGACTCTGGCAGTAATTCCCCACTGAAGCAATTCCAGAGCAGTTGGAGAGGTTTCCATTGTTTATATGAGCCATTAGATTTTAACTGTTCTCATCAGTCTGTTGGAGAAAAGTTACTTGAGGATGTTTAGTGCAGCCCTGTGGTACATGATGACAAAATTGATGTCTGTTGATCCACAGAGTAGAATTCCATTGTTGGTCAGGCATCATTTGGTCAGACAATCCTTGGAGTTGGATGTTTTCTTTTCAAATGCATGTTCTTGGCTTGTGTAGGATGTGGAAGTTGAAAAGGGAAGGATAATTCCTGGACTACAGGATTATCCTGAGCCTTGAGGCCCCACTTTGACTGCAGTTAACATGTATTATCCTGGGCAGATCACTTGGCATTTTGTTTTTTATCCCCACTGAGCTTCTTGAGCTGTTGTTCTGCTGTGTTGTCTGTAGTTTCGTTTTTTGGGTTTTTTAAATGTACTATGTTATGAAATCTGTGTGCATATGCTGCTATGCACCTTTGTCTTAGTGACACCCAGGTCAGATTGCTTCATTTAATTACAGAAAGAATGTACAAATGTGTTCCTCTGGCATCTCACAGACTTTATATGCCCCAGCATCCATGTGCTGCTATACATGAAGATTTTCTTAAAAGTTTAATTTAACCATTCTTAAAGTGAAGTTTAACCATTCTGTTGATGATGCATTAGGTGAAGTTGACCCTGTTCCTTCATGGTTTGATGGGGTGAGAATGTGTTGAGTGTATCTGTTCATGCCACTACAAAGAACCAAAATGTGCAGCTCCTACCCTAAATAACTACAAGTTTATACAAGAAGCAGGTACATTCAATACCAAGCATTGATTTTTTTCTTCTTTTTTTCTGAAGAATGGCCCTTCAGAAGATGCAGAATCCAATTCTCACTCTCACCAGAGTGAAACTGTTGAGGCCCAAGAACCTGCAGCTGTTAAATCGTGTGCTGGCAGCTTTGCCTTGTCAAGAGCAGTGTTTTAGTGACAGCAGCCAGCAGCAAAGCCAGGGACTGCCTGCCTCTCACACAGCTTTTAACAATCACCTGCAGAGGACACAGCACTGGCTGCCTCTGCAGCACCTGGCACATTGATGGGTTCTTGTTGGACATATGACACAGTTAACAAGAAGGGTCCCAAAATGCAGCCTGAAACTTGCTAGGAAGAGTCATAACTGTCTGTGAAATTTAGGAATAAATTTCATCATCTGTGCTGTGGAGGAAAACAGGAGAAAAATGAGTAATGAAGTGTGTAAAGAGCAGCTCTGAATAATGGACTCGGTCTGTAGTGACTGTAGTCTGGCTGCAACAGCAGATGAGTTAAAAGTCTTGCAGGGGGGATGTTGATAGCATCAAGTTTTTTATTTATTCCTTAGGCACTTGCTTTTCAGGTAATCTCAAACTCAAATTCTTGATTTAATACAGAGCTTGAGAAAACTGCCAGATTTTGAAGGCCAATTCTTCAAATAAATTAAAATGCTGCGAAGTAGCACAGTACATGAGACTGGTCCTCTAGAAGGCTTTCTCAACTGGAAAAGGAAAGAAAACCAAATATTTAAAATACTTGATTTTGCATAGACATACTTGTGACACAAATGAGATAAGTACTTAAGTGTTTATATAAAATACTATGTATCATCGTAGGGATTTTAAAAAGCACATAGATGCATTGTTTATAGATCTTAATAGTTATATCCAAACAAATTTGAATTTCATGGTGAATGATTAATGTGATGTAAGAAAGGCTGGGAGCACACACTTGTGTGCTTTGTCATCCTTTAAGGAAAAATGAGGCAATTTTTTCTCTAATTGCATCTAAAAGCTTTGAGAGAATGATCTATTTCAGAGACTGCAAGAGGCAGAAACTTGTTATGAACAAATTAATTTCATATTTGTTATTGATTATCCTTTAAGAGACTCCATGTACAGATAGAGAATAGTCAAAAGTTATTCATGAGGTTCCTGCTGCTGCTGCTCAGTCCTGACTCTTAGCAGGAATTGTTTTGGATGGGAAATAGAAGCCTGGTAGAAGTAATACTGTAAAAGGAAGAAGAATATTGGTTTGTAAGATTTAGCTTCAAGTTGTCAAGTTATATAAATCAAAAATATCCCATTTTAAATAGTTTCTAAACTCTGTCTCCTGGGTATTCTAGTAGACACTTTCTGTGAGAAAGTGAAATGTACACTTTTGATTAGGCCTTGTTGAGTATTTCCTGAGCAGGGAGCTCATCCCATTTTCTACTTGTGCTGAGCCCTGTGAAACAGAGACAGTAGCTGGATGTGTCACTGGAGACATGAATTTTGACACGTGTTAAGAGTGAAACCCTGCAAAGCAGAGCTTGGAGCAGCAGAGAGAAGTACAGGAGAGATCCCTGCACTATTTCTATCAATCCAGTTGTGACAAGGCTTGGGTGGGGATAATATTAATTTCCTTGACTCTTGAACAATGTTTCTTTAAAGGAGGTTTAGTTTGCAGAGATATTTGTTAATGATGGAACCATACATGGCTCCCCATAGATGGCTTTTTAAGAGCAAGATCTGGACAGAATGGAACTTCTTGGGGGACAGTGAGATCATGTTTAGTGAGGAGGTTATTTAATATCAACGTAGATACCTAATACTGAAGGTAGTTTCATGTGAAGAGTATTCCTAATTCTGTTTGATCATAAGTTGTCTGTAAAATTAGTATTCTGTTCCACTTCTTGTTCCTCAACTCCACTTGCCCAGTTAAGCTCAAAGTTGGTGTAACATTAATTTGCCTGTAGAAATATTGATAAAGCCACACTGTCTGGCAGTCACATTCTTCCATCCATGCAGTCATGAAGTTTTCTGTCCCAGATATTTTCAGATTTAGAATTAAAAAATTTAGCTGACAAGATAGAAAAATCTTCCTGTCTGTTGTTAAGTGTGTTTCATTTCTGCTCAACTCAAGAATGTTATTTAACTCTGTTAGTCGTGCATGCATGTGATTAGGAATAAATTTCATCATATGGTGGGTTTTGCCTGAAAACTCTTCTTTCTGGGACTACAAATCCTGAAAACATGAAGGTGGGTAGCTCTTTGTTATGACATTTCAAAATAACCAAGTCCTGGGCCTAAAAAAAGTCCTTAACATTCACAGCAAATGTATTTGGAACTGGAAAATGTGAATAAAACTCGTCAATCCAAGCTAGTGTTTTCTTAGCTGACAGAATGTAGTGGCAAGTAATTTGCTGTGGTTGGATGAGGAAACAGCAAGGTGATAATACTTTTTTTGGTGGCAATACCCTTATCAAAGAGATCAGCTGTGTTGATTTATTTCAAGCAAGCATGAACATCCCTTGTGGTAAGCGAAAATTTGTCATTCCATGTCCGTGATGTATTTCTGCCGAGAACAAATGTGGAAATAAAGGTTAGTCTCTGTTTGGATCGTGCCTTCCAAAAATTCAGTAGACAGAAATATTAACCTGGCAAAACTGTGTCCTCAGTGCTTCATTATTTCTGTGGATATTTCTAGTTATACCATTATCTTAATTTTTTTGCAGGTTGGGAGGTCTACAGAAAGCCCCATAGACTTTGTAGTAACAGATACTATTTCAGGAAATCAAAATAATGATGAAACCCAGATTACCCAGAGCACCATCTCCCGATTTGCCTGCAGGATTGTTTGTGACAGGAGCCCACCATACACAGCAAGGATCTTTGCAGCTGGATTTGACTCATCTAAAAATATATTTCTTGGTGTAAGTACTGCTAATAATGACATTACGAGCAAACTCTGGTTTATATTCTGTTACTTTCAAGCCCCCAAATCTTCTTGTATTGGTTGATAACTTGTACTGTCATTAGACTTTTATTACTCCAATGCACCAGCTGCAGTGTTAAGTAGAAACTGCAGTTTTATGTGCCTGAGTTATCACCAGCACAGACCCGTGGTCGTAATTGTCTTTAACAATGAAGCTGCACTTCAATGACTGTTAGTGGATTTTCTTTAGGTTGGTTTGATGTATTTCTGATAGTCACTGTGACTGTCACACGTAGGAAAAAGCGGCCAAGTGGAAAAACCCCGATGGCCACATGGATGGATTGACAACCAACGGGGTGCTGGTCATGCATCCCAAAGGAGGCTTCACAGAGGAGTCCAAGCCCGGAGTGTGGCGGGAGATCTCCGTCTGTGGGGACGTCTACACGCTCCGGGAGACCAGGTCTGCTCAGCAGAGGGGCAAGCTGGTAAGTGGGAAACACCTCCAGTGAATCAAGGGGTGCTTGTTTTCCTGGCTCTGAATGGAGGCATGTAGCAGCAGCCCTCTTATTAGAGGGTAAAAATGAGCTGAGGCAGACAGCACAAAAAGGGTCCTGGTTTATTCTTCTTCACAGCTTTGTCATCTTAACAGCAACTATCTGCTGACTCTGGCTGCAGCAAGCTCCTACTGTGGGTTTCCAGCTTCTGATTGCTGGTTATTTCCTGCTAAACTCTGACTGCAGGTGTTGTTTGCAGAGACTGAGTGCAGGCTTTTACTCAGCTAGACTGTGACTGCAGGTTCCAACAACAACAGGCTCCAACTGCAGACCCAGACTGAGCTCCCAGCAGTGATTCTCTCCTCACAATCTGCTTCCTGATTCTCTCCTTCCTCCTCCTCAAGGATCCTCCCCTTACCAGCCAACCCTCTGTTATCTCACTCATCCTTATTGGATATAGCTGTTGCTCATCAGGGGCAAGGCTGTATTGGTTAATTAACACAGCTGTTACTAATCAGGGGTGAGGTCACCTGCATTCCCTTCTCGTACAGAGGCAGGTACAGGGTGACTCTCCCTGAGTAGTGGACACTGCAAGCATCTAAATCTGAATTTTACAGCAGATTTTGCACTGCTGTTCTGTTACTGATTGTATGAGAGAACACTCACAACTCTCTGCTAATGCCGATTTTCCAACTGAAATAGCACAGAGTGTAAAAGCTAAATAAACTCTGCTCTGGAATCTCCATCTCTGGAATGTTCTCCTGGGACATGGGGATGTCTGGAAGTTGCTGCATAGGGAACTCTTTTGCAGTACTGCCAGAAGAGTCCACTTTTGTGCAAAAGCAGCTTGGATAAGGCAGCTTCTGTTTGATTTGCCTGCCACTGGGAAGATAAGAGGAGCCCTGGAAGTATATTCCTGTTTTCTCCTGTGAGGCAGGACAGGCTTTGCCTTTCCCAGAAGTGAGAGATTTCAGCTGCCAGGGACCTGTGACACATAAAACCAGGAGAGAACTCAATGAACTGACTTTGCAACTTTGCCACTGGCTTTGCAGAAAACTGACTGCTGAAAGAGTTAGGGGAATGGAGTTTGGCTGTTCTGCTTTCAGCAGGCACCCTGCAGGACATAAATTGCTTTGTCACACTGATGGTGGCAGGCACATGTTGCCTGGGGACCTGGACAGATGATGTGGCAATTGCAGGCTTTGTTGTACGTGGTTAGCAAAACACCTTTTTAGTACTGCTAAAGAGAGGCACGGCAAAACAAATGAATCCCCCTCCCTGCATCCAAAACGAGTTGAATTCTCATTTAAATAAAATTGCACGGCACACTGGTATTGATGTGATCAGTATTCGTTGATTGGGTTCATAAAACCAAATGCAGGCTGTATAATGAATTGAACACATTGCATATGAGGGAGCTTTTTGCTTTGCTGTTTGTGAAGGAATTATCTGAAAAGAACATCAGATCAAGGCTTCTCTCATCTCTACTTGAACCACTACATTTTTCTGCTGGAATTACTTTGCACTGGTGACCTCTTATCTGTAGTCTGTATTGTACCATTGAGGTGTTTTGTGCAAGAATGATCCACAGTTAATCTGTGAATTTAAACTGGATTAAAATGTAAATGCTAAATTGCTTGTCATTCATAGTATTCTTAGGCAGATGTGATGATTTCATGTGACCTACTTAATGTATTTGTTTGTATTTGGCTATTTGTTCTGCATTAGTGGTATTTTCTGCATACTTTCTGTGCCTAAAGCTAGGCAGTAGATCTGTTTTACTCTTTAATTTTATAAAGAGCCTTTTTAATATATATTCATCATGAACTGATAGCAAAAGCACAGGTTGCTTATATGTTTGTGACATTAACATAAAGAATATTTCAGTCAAGTACAATGTGTGGCATAATCCCTTGAAAATGTTTTAAGTACCTGCTTTTAATCAGAGAGAAGCCTTCAGGCAGTGCACGCTGGGGCTGTGTTTGCTTGGAATACCTCATTAAATAAAAGGCCTAATGAGTGGGGTGGGTAATTGTAAACTGAGCCTGTGTGGCTTCAAATTTGTCACCTGAGAAACTCAACTGGTAATTCTGTCTGCTGCAGTGCTGAGCCATGCAGGTACCTGTGCTGCTGCTGAGGCACACTCTGGGAGCTCGTGCTTCTGCACAGTGCTTCACCCTTGCCACAACCCCAGAAAAAATGGTGTTTGAGAGGCAGGACAGCTGGCCTGTCCTGGGTAGCACTTTTTAGTCCAAAAAGGAATTTTTAATTTTTTTTTTTTACTGTGTGAGCAGCTTCTCTCAGTCTATGTAGGCAAAGAATTCCAGGAGACGATCTGCTAATGCAGCCCTCAGGGAATGGCACGTCTTTTCTTCAGTCTATCAGGACTTACTGAAAAACGACAAAGGCACAGAGAATCAATATTGGAGGAAAGAAAATGCATGCTCAGGGGCCCAAAGACAGTGTATAATAATTTGTATTGCAGCTGCAAATGCAAATCCCCTGTACAAGCACAGAATAGGAGACCAGTGCTCGTTATAATCCTAGATCTAGGTTAGGAGGTGAGGTGGATTCAGGACACCAATAAGAGAAAATAAAGCAGCATCTGCAGAGGTTAATGCTCAGAAAGGTGCTGTGGTGTCTGTAAAAGCTCTCAGGCTAAACCAGCCTCCCCTTGTGTCCCGCCCCCAGGTAGAAAACGAGACCAACATCCTTCAGGACGGCTCCCTGATCGACCTGTGCGGGGCCACCCTGCTGTGGCGAACGGCGGACGGACTCCTGCACACGCCGACGCAGAAACACATCGAGGCGCTGCGGCAGGAGATCAACGCCGCCAGGCCGCAGTGCCCCGTGGGCTTGAACACCTTGGCCTTCCCCAGCATCAACCGCAAGGACGTGGTGGAGGAGAAGCAGCCTTGGGCCTACCTCAGCTGCGGCCACGTGCACGGCTACCACAACTGGGGCCACCGCAGCGACACGGAGGCCAACGAGCGCGAGTGCCCCATGTGCAGAACCGTAGGCCCCTACGTGCCTCTGTGGCTGGGCTGCGAGGCCGGCTTTTACGTGGACGCCGGGCCCCCCACGCACGCTTTCACCCCCTGTGGACACGTGTGCTCCGAGAAATCCGCCAAGTACTGGTCCCAGATCCCGCTGCCTCACGGGACTCACGCGTTCCACGCCGCCTGCCCGTTCTGCGCCACGCAGCTCTCCGGGGAGCACAACTGCGTCAAGCTCATCTTTCAGGGCCCCATCGACTGAGAAATCGCTTGGCAATGACCACAATAAAAGTTTCCTTTAACGGTTTACTGTGAAGATTTTTGCCACTAACTTCTAGATTTGACCTTTTTTTAATAATGTTATTAATAAAGGGGTTGGTAGGGTGGGGATGGGGGAAGCGATGAGGAAATGGAGGGACCGTGGTGGAGTTTGGGATACATTGATACCTGGAACTTGACAGATATCAGTGGTGTTGCATGCTCAAAAGCAGCATATTCATGGAGTCTTCTTGGTCAAATTGTAGTATATTTGTAATCTTTTTATTAGTACCCTGGATCAGAAAAAGGTGTCTTAAATGATTTTTTTAAGCTAAGATTTTTTAATGGAAAGGTTTTTTCTTCTGAACTTTGACAAGCCTTTAAAACCTATTTTTCAAATCTAGAAGGAACATACAGAATGTAACTGTCTTTCATTTGCAATATAATTTAACTTGAATAGTTTCTCAAGGAGCAAATACAGAATGTGTGGACAACCATAGGTGAATGTTCACTAGAGAGAATTGGATATGTAAGAGAAAAATTAGCTGCCTAAAGTGTAGAGGATAAAAGCTATTAAAATATCTATTATGGTATAACACAGCTGGCCAAAAAGGCATCAAAGATTACTTGAAACTGAGGAAATCCTGTTTGCATTGATTTCCTTTCAGTGTAATAGATATCCACTGGCTATTAAGTATGGGAGATGGCCGATTATTTTCCTTTTTTTTTTTTTTTTTTTTTTTTTTTCCCATTTAACCTGCATCTGGTGAAACCACTTTACCCTTTTCCATACTTAGCTCTGGGGTTTAAACTGATGTTCTGTGTTTGTGTAATCTGGCCTTTTTATTTCTGCTTTGCTTGCCCTCAGTGCTCCTTACCCAGGACCTTTGGGTGAGTGGAGGCCACGGATTCCCAGAAATCTTTTGGGTTGGAAGGGACCTTAAAGCTCATCAGTTCCACCTCCTGCCATGAGCAAGGACAGCTTCCACCATCCCAGGTTGCTCCAAGCCCCAAACAGCCTGGCCTTGGTCACTTGCAGGGATCCAGGGACAGCCACAGCTTCTCTGGGCACCCTGATGGAGCCAGAGACGTGTCCAGGCTTCACTGCAGTGATGAGGGGGTGGTGCCACAGCATGACATGAGGTTTAGGTACAGCTGGTACAGAATTTATTTACAGAAACCTGAATTCAGGAAAGCACTTAGTCTGTGTTTAAATATAAGCCCACGGCTGGGACTGTTTAGATTCTCAAGAGCTTCAGTGCATTGCGGTTATTTGCTGTTCTGTTTTGAAATAAAAAGCAATTAAAAATAAATTATTTTTTAAACTCACTTTAAAGCATTTTCACTAGAAGGGAGAGCATCATTTCCAGTTCAGCTGAACATTTTTGTTCACTTTTCAACTTGCTGCCATCTGTCACCTTTTTTTTTGCATATTGAGTTGTATTTGTATCTTTTTTCCCCCCAAATGTTTGCAAATCAAACAACATTCAAATGTAATCAAATACATGCACCAGGGTGGTACATCTGAAGTGGATCACTTGAAATTCGTGACTTTTTAAGAGAGCTGATAAATGTTTACTATGGAAATAATTAAATCAGAATTTCATATGAGGTGTACCCTGCCCACCATTAGACTCATTTCATGCAGAATGATAACTCTTTGATTTGTGGGGTTTTTTTTTTCTTTATGCTTTCTGTACTCTCGGTATCTGAGGTATCAATCTATCCAGGTTTTTAAAAAATTTTGGGAGAAATCTATAACATCTCTAGATGAAATTAATCACTCAAGTTCAGTTCTGTCTAATCAACTATAGCTTTTTGCTATATTTGTGCCCTTTGTATAAATACATAATTTATATGATTTTAATATATTCTGT
The DNA here is from genome assembly GCA_013401135.1 of Cettia cetti. Taxonomy (NCBI): domain Eukaryota; kingdom Metazoa; phylum Chordata; class Aves; order Passeriformes; family Sylviidae; genus Cettia; species Cettia cetti. The sequence goes on along the minus strand of VZUI01038804.1, from coordinate 7,348 downwards.
ATATATATATATACTTGAATTGGCCTGTTCATATTTTGGTTGTAAAATTGTTTTATAGTTAACCTTATAAACATTTTACATGTCCCTTGCCAATGGTGATGGGATGGACTTTTGTCTGCTGCTGTTTTTAATATAATTTTGCTGTATACATGTTCAGCATTTTAATAATTTGAAAATAGCTTTACTTTTCTTTTTATGCTTTTGCTGTTAAAAAATAATATATATATATAACCCTGCAGCATTTTTTTTTCTAAAAATCCCAAACCTTACAGTTTTTGTCCCACTCAGTGATTGGAAACAGGATAAACCTTGTTAACCTACAACTATATGCTTCTTCCTAGTGCCTTTTCAAAAGAGATCCTCTTGCCATTCCATATTCCAAGTCCTTGCTCCCACAAGGCAGCCTTGTGGCTCATCTCCACGGAGAGTGGCAGCCCAGCCAGATGGGGAAGAAACACCTTTGGCCTTCAGTTCCGGACACGGAGGTGCCTCTTCCTCGCTCCTCAGCCCCTGCAGGTTCCTCAGGTCCCACAGTGCAGCCTCATTCCTGGTTAGCAGATACCTCATCTGGGAGAGGCCCTCACTCCTCCCCTCCCTGGAAATCTTCAGCTGCTCCTGGCAGGAGGCGCTCCGGACACGCCCGTGGGAGCTGCTCCCGGCCCCGCAGCTCCATCTGCGGCATTCCCGGCTCTGCTGGCAGCCCCGGGGCTGAGCTGAGCAGGCTCTGCACGTGGAGCTGTCTCCTCTGAGCCCCACGGGTTGGAAACACTCCTGCTCCCAGGCACCCACCTCCCTTCCCCAGCTGCTTTCCTCCTTCCCTTCACCGGTGCAGTTTAATTGCTGCCTCAGGGCTTCAGATCCCTTCCTGTTCCCTGTGGAAAGTGAATGTACAGTGCTGGAAGAATCCTCTCTGGAAGCACAGCACACCATCAAGCTTGGTGTGTTTGTCTTGTGTGAAGCAGAACACTGGATAATGGTTGGTATCCAAGGGAAGTGTCTGTTTGAAGCTGTTTAAACAAGATTTTTTTTTTTCTTCTTTCGCTGTTGGCAGTTCTGTATAACACAAGGAATGCTGCAGGAAGGAAAACTCTCACAATCCGGGAACGGGCAAGGCTGGAAGCGACCACGGGGGCTCATCTGGCCCCACCTCCCTGATCAAGAGGGGCCATGCTGGGGTACATGGCACAGGATTGTGTCCAGACAGCTCTGGAATATCCCCAGTGAGGAGACTCCACACCCTCTCTGCTCTCCGTTCAGGGAAGTTCTTCCTCATGTTCAGGTGGAACTTGTGGGCATCGGTTCCTGCTCGTTCCTCTTGTCCCACGGAGCAGAGCCTGGTCCATCCTCTTGGCACCCCCCTTTAGGTATTTATCCACATTGATGAGGTCCTTTCTGCTGTCTCTTTTCGGGGCTGAACATGCCCAGCTCCTTCAGCCTTTCCTCCTGGGAGAGGCTCCATCCCTTCATCCTCGTGGGAGGATTTGCCCTCTGCTGTTCCTGCTCCATCATCTCCGTGTCCCTCCTGTCCTGAGGAGCCCAACACTCTGGGTGTGCCTCAGCAGGGCTGAGCACAGGGGCAGGATTCTTTTCTGGGAAGCAATTTTCCAAGGTTTGTGTAGAATTTCAGGGACTTTGCTGTTCAAATCCAGTCCTGCAGAGTTGGATTTGCTGGGAAGGCAGAAGAGTTTGTAACACGATTTTCCTCAAGCCCTGCTCTGGTGGAATGATGGAGCATTGAGCTCTCAACCCTCACCTTCCCTCAGCTCCAGAAACCTCTCCTCTGCTCTGGTACCTCGACAGGAAAAAGGAGTTTGTGGATAAATAAAACTGGACTCGGTAAACTTGAGAACCACCCTCAAGTTTATTCATTATTTCAGTGTTATGATGTTCCTTACATCCCATTTCCAACGCTGGCAATGTATTCCATAAGGATTTTTTTATCACCTGTTACTGTTGATTCTATTTGAATGCCTCAAAAGCAGCTTTGACTGCATAACTTAGAACTAAAAGTATTTTTCTAGTCTGTGTTTTTGGGTTTTCTTTAAGATTATATCTGTCATGCACGCTGGAGCCGGAACACTTCCTTTTTTCCTGGCAGTTTTTTGGGAGAGCACTGAAGTCTAAATAAAATGAGTGGTGAACGCTGTTCTTACTGGGAATTGTTGTCCACTTGTACAGGAGAGTTCACATGAGATTGTTTTACTCATTAATTTTTTTCAAATGTGGTCATTTTGTGCATCAAGGTAGAGTGTTAGTACTGTACAGGCTGAGTAATTAAAGAAGAATCTTTTTTCCCATGGTGAGGGTGGGAATGGGGATCAGAAGAGATGAAAGCCATGGTTGAGCTGGTTCCAGTAGGGACAGATCCACCTTGAAGCAAAGGAATGCCAGGAACTACTTGGAAATGTGACTGGAGCTGTTCATCCATGGTTCTGAAAAGGATTCTCCTCCTTCCTGAGTTTGTTGGGAAGTTTTGGGATGCTGTGGAAAGCCCATGACCTTCCCAGTGAGGCACTCCTTGGTGTTTTAATGGCACTTCCTGGAATTTGAGGGTTTGGCTTCAGAGCCTGAGCGAGGAGCCAGAGATGCTGAATGTGTCATAGTGAGGAACTGCAATGGAACTGTGAACTGAACTTAATTATATTTAAGTGCTCACACCACTCAAAGTCTGGTTTGGCTGTGGTCACTCTCCCTTTAGTGCTCCTGCAGTAGCTGGTGACTTCCTCACCATTTTTCCATTGTTCTGGAAGTGGAAGGAGACTTCTTCAAGACCATCATGTTTCTGTTCCTCTGTCCCCCAGTCTTTGCCATTTATCTGGGGTTGGAGAACCATTGGTAGGGACCTGGCTGTGGTGGGCATTTAAATCCATTTTTAGCCTGGTAGAAAAACTGACCTGCCTCTTCCTCCTCATTTCCTCAGTTTTTCACCCTCCTGTGAGTCCTTGGCTCCTCATTTCCTATTTAGCCATGCAGTTGCAGGTACAGAAATAAATACAGCTTGGGAGGAAACCACAGCCTAGGGTTGCAGTGAATTTTTACAGATTTTTCTCATTGTTCTGGGTTTTCTAAGCACTCATCACAAGTCTGCACACTCAGTGTGGTGAGGTGAGAGGACAAGTGTAGAAGGTAAGGCTGTTTTTGGGGGTGGGGGGTGGAGAGGGGGTTATTTTCAGGATGGAATCCAGTGGCTCTGCAGCCTGTGTCCCACTGAGTGCAGTGGACATTGGATCTTGGAGCAGTGGAGTGACCCTGGGCAGGCAGTGAAGATGGAGCTTCACTCTGTGCTGCTCAGTTTTCATTTATTGGCAGCAGAACAAAACCAGGAGCTGCTTGGACACCCAAACACCAGAAAAAACCCCAATGTCTGTCCAGATTCCCTCCTTGGGGGCATATTTATACTTTCCTGGTGGGCAAGCAAGTCTCCAAGTGACCTGAAGTTCCTCCTGCTGGTGTCCTGGGGATTAGGGATGGGAATGGAGCAAGCCCTGTGTGATGGAAGGGTGATGTTTACCTTAAAGCAGTGTGAGCAGCTGTTCAACTTCTGGGTGTATTTGTAAAATTGGTCTTTTTATACGCCGTGTGAAATGGACTGGAATAATTTTCTTTTGCTGTTGTACCTGTGGAAGTACAAGCCATTTTACAGGAAAAAAAAAATTACAAAATTAAAATATTATCTCAGTATTGTCACTGACTCCTTCAGTTTATTTTATCTGCTGGTTGGTTGTCAGAGCTTGACTTTAATTTGCAAAGAAACATATAAACAACTTAAAAAATAAACAGTTTCTTTTACTCTTTTATCCCCTTTCTACTCAGCAAACAAAACCCAAAGCCTGTGATTGAGGATTCTTAAATATTGGAGGTAGTGGAGCGTATTCAGGTGTGAGTGCCCTGGAATTTCACTTAATTCCCTTCCCTGATTTTTAAATTGAACTGTTTGTTTTCAGTGCCAGCTGCCTTCTTGCAGTGTTAACGTAATTGCTAAATAAAAGCAATTTCCAGGAATAATATGCTTTATGACTCTTAAAATTAATTTCCACGATGGGAATTCAGTGGTTTGTATTCCATCTGTGTATTCTGTATCCCTTTTTTACAGGTGGCCCGTGATTACAGGAGCTTCGTTTTTTAAAAGGAGCTAAAATGAATTGTCAAATTTTTTGGGGACTTGGAAAAGAAAGTGTTGGCATGAGCACAGGGAAGGGAAATGAGGATATCTGCAGTGTTTTCTAGATGTGGTCTCCTGCCAGCTGGCTCTTGTGCTTCCATGGAAGTCAAGAGTGGAAAATCCTTTCCAGGGAAGATGCTCCTGGGTGAGCAGGAAGCTTTGGGATGTTGGGGTGTAGCTGTTCCCCCCTCCCAACAGAAGTGAACCCTTTTTCCTCTGGGGTTGCTCTGTCCAGCTCCAGTCCAGGACCCTGTAGCTGCACTCCTGATGGCACAGATGTCCTGGTGGATTCCTGGCAGGAATTCTGTGCTTGGAGAAGGGCAGTGCACAGGGGAGCAGAGACAGGCAGGGCCCTGCTGGTTTAAAGGGTCGAAGGCTGTGGGTTGGGGGTTGGAATGAGATGATCTTTAGGGTGCTTTCCAACCCAAACCATGCCAGGATTCTAAGGCAGCCTCGGAGAAGTTCTGCTGGAACCTGGGTGAGAGGGAAGTTCCTGCTGCTCCTCAGAGGAGGGGAAGGGCCTCAAGGCAGGAACAGAGGCTGAGAGGGAGGAACAAGGAGAGTTCAGAGCTGAGCTGCTGCTGCTGTAGCCCCAGGCTGGGGAGAGGGCTTAGGGAATCCCTTATCTCGTTCCAACCCCCAGCCATGGGCAGGGACACCTTCCACCATCCCAGGCTGCTCCAAGCCCTGCCCAGCCTGGCCTGGGACACTTTCAGGGATCCAGGGGCAGCCACAGCTTCTCTGGGCACCCTGTGCCAGGGCCTGCCCACCCTCATAGGGAAGAATTTCTTCTCAATATCTATCCATATCAATTTCTTCTCAGCATCTATCCCTGCCCTCTGGCAGTTTGCAGCCATTCCCTGTGTCCTGTCCCTCTGTCCCCTCTCCCAAGTCCCTCTCCTGGAGCCCCTTTAGGCCCTGGAAGGGGCTCTGGGGTTTCCCTGAAGCCTTCTCCTTTCCAGGCGAACACCTCCAGCTCTCCCAGCCTGGCTTCAGAGCAGCAGCAATGTCCCAGCTCATATCCTAAAGCAATCCTCAGGACTGACCCTCTGTGAGCTTGTTAGGCAGATTGTGTGGATTTTGTATCAATTCTGTCACAGGTTTGTTTTTTATTTGAAACCTTCAGCTTTCAGCCTGTTTTCCATTCATTTTATGCATGACAACAGGACCACACATCACCCTAATGATCACATTCCCTTGCTGCTTTTCTCCTCATCCCTCCAGCTCCCTGATTAAAGATGTTGTGGTCTTTTTCTTTCGCTCCTCTCTGAAGGGAGCATCGATTCCTCTCTGTGTTACCTGGCTGTAAAATTTCACTACTTACTCACTGCAGCTTGTGCTGCTGGGAAATCATCTTTGTGAGAGGTTTCCAGGGCGTCTGTGACTCCTGCTTTTCTTTGCCTTTCAAGGCATGGCTGTATGGATGCATATTTTTAGGAGGAACTTAAGAAATCTCTTTCATGTAAAACTAAGGCAGACAGAAGTTTGACAGAGGAGTCTGAGCCTGATAGTTCTTTTCCACTCACTAAAGACTCCTGTCTGAAGACAGGCTTGAGATGAGAAAAGACTTCACAGCAGAAAGGAATTCAGTAGAACCCCAGTTATATCAGGGCTTTAAATCCTAGATGTGCCTGTATATAATTAAACAATTATATATGCAAAGAAATACTCTTTGGGGAGTATTGGCCTTAAATTTGTAAAGGAGACTGCGAGGTCTGGCCTTTGAACTGAGCCAAAATCTGCCTATTCTGGTAGGAATTGTCCTCTGTGGGGACAGAAGGGAACAGAAAGGGAGCCAGAGCTGGTTTGTGCTGCTGCCCGTGCTGCTGGGTGTCTGGGTTTCCTCAGGACTGGTCCCTGTGTCCCTGCCAGGCTGCTGGGATCCAGCTGTGGCTCTGCACAGCCAGCTGTGTTAGCAGGGACGGGGGGCACGGCCTGGCTCAGCCCCAGGGGGGCAGGATTTGGGCTGAGGTGCCTCTTGAGCAAAGGCCACAAATCCAGCTCAGCTGGGCAGGGAGAGCAGGCAGCAACATCTGGCACAGCTTGGTCTGTGGAGCACCCCCTCCCCTCTTTATTTCTCCCTGATTAAATGGAAGTGAGGAGCCAGGGAAGGGCTGGAGGAAGGGAGAATGGGCCAGAGTAATTCCCCTGATGAGAGGGGCCAGATGAGGATTAAGCTGAGCTTTGTCCAAACTCTCTCTGTACACAGGGAGTCTGTTTTGGCTTTAGAGATGGTTTGGCAAACTTTACCCATGAGTGGGCCTGGAGGAATTGTGGAATGGTTTGGGTTGGAAGGGACCTCAGGGATCATCTCATTCCAACCCCGGCCATGGCAGGGATACCTTCCACTATCCCAGGGTGCTCCAAGCACTGTCCAGCCTGGCTCTGAACACCTCCAGGGATCCAGGGGCAGCCACAGCTTCTCTGGGCACCCTGTGCCAGGGCCTGCCCACCCTCACAGCCAGGAATTTCATCCCAATCTCCCATCCCTCCCTGCCCTCTGGCAGTGGGAAGCCATTCCCTGTGTCCTGCCCCTCCATCCCTTTTCCAAAGTCCCTTTCCAGCTCTCAGTGGCAAAAAGGCACCAAGGGGTGCTGGCACACCCATTCCATGTCATGGAATGCCTAAAGCCAAAAACAATTCACCTTTCCCCAAGGAAGGCACGAGCCAACAGGAGGGAAGGTTGCACTTCTGGCTTTTCCCTGCTCAGCCCTTGTGTTGGATGTTTTTCATTTCCCCTTTCCTATCCAGAGAATGGGAGCTACAGGGCTACCTGGCACTGCCTGAAAATATTTGAGATTTTCCTAAAAAACCTGGCTTTTGACTAAATAGTTTTATCCCCTCCCTGCAAGCAAATAATAAACGTGTCCCTTTTTTTTTTCAGTGGGAATTTTCTCTGCATAATCCAGTGTCTTCCTTCAGGTGTTTGTTCTTCCTTTGTCTTCTGGGTGCTCCCAGGGGTGTTGTCCCTTTGGAAGGATCTGTTTTCTCCCTTCCCATCAGGATACATGTCCCAGTTCAGAGAGACAGGTATCTGCCTGGGAAAAACTGGAGTTTTCCCTGGAATGGAGAATGTAACCCCCACTTCCCTCCGAATTACTATAATTTTGCAATTAAGGGCTTTCAGGCAAAAATTTGGGAATAGGAATAGCAGTTCTTTACTAGGAATATTAAAATAAACAAATG
>VZUI01038803.1:0-23318 GCA_013401135.1 Cettia cetti | reverse complement strand
TGTTGTTTTTTTTTTTTGTTTTTTTTTTTTTTTTTACTGTAGCAAACTGTTTTCCTGTTTCAGCATCAGAAGGAGGAGATGCAGTTAAGTAGGCTGCTCAGAGGACTAAGGGGACCTCATCTACCAGGTGTGCTGTGACCATTTGCTTGTGCAAAACTGCAAAGCAGTTGTAAAGCTGTTGCACTCCTGCTGGTAGTATTGTCCCCTGATTTTGCATTGTCTTTACAGTTTGACTATGCAAAGAGAGAGAAGCTTCATCAATCAAGTCCTAGTCTGTCTTTCACCACTTTGCATATCTTTACTGTAGTAGGAGAGACTAGGGAAACTGTGTTGTGTGAACAAGAAGCAGTTGTGGAATTGTGTGGGCTCCTTTTCATGAACTACTCTATTCAAAAGTTACATCCCACTGGTATCACCTAAAAGGACTAGAAATAATTGAAACACTGATTTGAAGAATCTAAACCATATAGATATAAGTCCAGAAGCAACAGTATAAGAATGTGAGATTTCTTCAATGATTATATGGACAGTTGAAAGAGAAACATTTAACTATTAACTTTTAATTTAAAGAAAAGAATGAGCTCTTTTATGTTAAAACCATGCAACAAAGTTAAAATTTTCTATTTTTTTAAAAAACTTCACTGAATGTGTTAAAGGGTCATTGGCTTTTCTGTCAATGAGTTTGTTTACTAGCAACAATTTATATGTTAAACTGCCTGAAGTCAGATGAAAACTATTAGTGGCTAGAAAAAACATTTATACATTTATACCCATAAAACAAATTAAACTTACATAATAGACTTTGCAAAATAGGATGAAACCATAGAGGGACTTTTTACTCATTAACAGAAGAGAAACCAGTTCTGACATATAAAAGTGCCATTTCTATGTGGGTTGCTTAAGATGTGTAAACAACAAAGTTATCTTGAATTGCACACTGTTTCTGGTAGAAATGAAAGCCAAGCAGCCAATTTGAGTCATTTTATGTCTTTCAGATGAATAGCTGTGAGGTACATCCTTTGAGCCAGACAAATGATCTGAGACAGTTCCCAAACCGTATGATTATATATAAGCACCTGCTTGCTGTTATGATGATTCAGTGAAGAACAATTGTGAATGCTTTTATGAGTTCTGCAAAGCCATTAACCTCAGCAGAATACAAACCAGTCTCTTTCTTAAGTGTCATAGTTCTGAAACACCTCCAACAATTCTTGTGTACAATATGATGAACAAGTCTCAGTATATTGGACCACATCATCTAGAAGGACAAAGTTTCAAACCGGCGGGCTACAAAAACAGGGTGAGAAGTGAATCTCTACAAGGATGAAACAGTTAGGAAACTGAAATGAGCCGAAGCTCATTGTCAATCAGATCTTTGAAAGGTCTTTTCTGGTCCTCTGGGCTATCTGAACTGGTGAGACAGTGTGGTCATGTTCTGGCAAAAGTTCCTCTTAATTGCCTCAGGATGTAGATTCTGATGTTCAGATTTCTGCAGCCAAGTAGGCAAGGACTGTGCAGCAGGAAGCTCAGCTTTAATTTCAGGCTGTCATAGAGGCACAAAAAGCAGCAAAAGACAGTGAGACTATCATTACTCCAAGACAAATGTCAAGGAAAGTATGTCACTTTGCATATTTGTGTAAGGCAATGACAATTAAAAAATAGGGAATGTAAAAGGTGATCCAAGAGAAAGCAAATGCTGTTACTGTCTATACGCAAGACGGACTATTAGGAATACTAAATGTCAAAATGTAATAGCACAAGCTCCTTTCATTTGAGTCTTTCATAGGAATTAAAGACAAGAAAAAGAGGAAAGACAATTGTTTGTGGGAGCATGAATAATGGACTTAGTGAAGACAGAGATTGTGAACTTATCACAAGCTTAGAGTTTCTTAACAGAAGCCACTTATGGAAATGAAGGTGGCTTATGATGGTCCACATTAAAATGTCATGTAGCAAATATTATACAGAATGGATAAAATAATATGTGTGTATATATATAATGGATAAAAGCATAATTATGCACACTGTTTGATGACACATTTGCTTCAAAGTCAGTGAGCAGACAGAAAATGAGATATCATCATGTGTATCACTAGTCTATGTGAATGAGAAGAATATCCCTTGACCAGAACTCCTGAGAATGTGGCAGTGTGCTATAACCCCTTTCTTATTGATGAGAAATAGAATCTTTAAGGCCATAAACTTCTGCTCTGTGATCAGTGATCTCCAGATTATTTATGCAATTTTGAAGAGTTTCAAAAGTCAAAGACATAAATAGGAAGGATTTATACATATATATTCAGCTATATTTTTCTCCTTTGCAAAACATTATGGCTGTCAAGGGTACAGACATCTCTTTATAAGTCACTGATGTTATAAAATTTTTCTCATGTTAGGCCTGTGTCATCAACATCTATGCATGCAATGAAACTTGAAAAATGATTTTCCCATAAGCCTAATCAAAAAAAGCCCTTGTCTATGGAACAGCATGCCCTAAGGGGAGAGAGACTTAGAATGGGAGAACATTTCTATCCAACTTGTTACAAAGTCAATGTATTGATAGAGGCAGTCAGGGAGAGCACAATGTCTCCCAGCCACAGTGGATGAGTGAAGAGTGACTAGCAGAAAGAACACAGTGTCTTCTGCTATCATTCCTTTGCCTCTTTGCCTTCATGGAAGTGACGGAAGCTGGAGCCTGTACAGCTACAGCCTCTTTTTCCTCCTCCCCTTTTCTTACTGCTCTTTCCAAACAAAGACTGGTGCTAGAATCACCAAGATCAATGTCTCTTTTCAAAGAGATTGAGTCAACCATGCAAAATTCCTGCTGTCAGTCCGCATTTTATAGCTTACATAACCTTGATTGACATATGTGAAGTAGTTTGGTGGGCTGTGATCAGCTAGGGATTACGCTGATTTTGAGTTTCAAGCACAGATGAAGGGAATGGATAAGAAAAGTAACTCTTTTTTTCTGCTTATTTGTGCTTTTCATGAGTGGAAGTACCTGTTTTGTTTGTAAAAGACTGTTCATAGAAAGCTGCATATTTACCATTTCTTCCCTGTTGCATAAGAAGCATGGAAGAAAAGTCTTTGATTACCTGTGTTTTCCACTTTTTCAGTCTGGGACTTTCCTTGACTACTATATTAACCCACACATTCAGTAAATGAGATCCTTCGTGTCAGCAACAGCTCACGCACCAAATCTATGTGTGTCAAGCAACATCTGCTCCAACTGCAACTTGAAAAAAGCTTGCCCACAATTTCTTTGTGCAGCCTGTTTCAGTGTTTGGTCACCTTCACAGTAAAGTTTTTCCTCATATTCAGATGGAACTTCCTGTGCATCAATTTCTGCCCTTTGCCTCTTGTCCTGTTACTTGATACTACTGAGCAGAGCCTGACTCCACCCTCCTGCCATCCTCCCTTCAGGTACTGATAGACTTTGACTAGGCCCCTCTCAGTTTTCCCTTCCCCAGGTTAAACAGGCACAGCTCCCTCATCCTTTTCCCATAAGTGAGGTGCTCTGGTCCTATAATCGTCTTCATAACCCTCTGCTGGACCACTCCAGTAGTTCCTCATCTTTCTTGAACTGGGAACCCCAGAACTGGACACAGCACTCCAGTTCTGCCTCTCCAGGGCAGAGTGCTGACCACATTCTTCCCAGTGCAATTTCTAATTTGGCACAGCGTAAATCTTTATGCGGCACAGCCTAAATCTTTATGCATTCATGCTTTCCTGGTGTTGCAATTTCTTCTAGGGACTCAAAAGAGCAGTCATATTTTTCTGTAAAGAATGGTGAAAATATCCCAGAATTTAACAAGTACTAAGAATGATTGGCTGTTGTTAGCACCATGCAGAGTCTATTTCTTAAATACCATTTGCCAGATGCAAAATGCAAAATGTCTGAAATAATCATAATTCTCATAGGCTAAGAATGCTGTCTCCCACTGAGTAGAAAACACATGTAGGTGTGAAAGGTTCGCAACAGTTGATTTTAGCCCTTTATATATAAATATATATGTGTGTGTGTGTGTGTATTTGAGTACACAAGTTCCAAATAATCCTAGATTTTATGACCAAGAGGTTTTTAAGAAAAAAACATAATTGCAGTTTTTTAGTCAAATTTATTTTAGATGTACAAGCTCTAACCTTCATTTCTTTTGCTGAATGGGTGGGTCACACTCATTGACATAAACTCTTCAAAGTCTACCAGCCTGGGTGTCTTCCCTAATGATATTGCTTGTTTCATGCATTCGTACAGTGACAGTTGAGAAAAATGCTTATTCTTTGAAAGGTCAGTGTACAGCTTAATCTACATCAGAGCAATTGGTTTCTACAGAGCCTGTTGCTAAAACATAGTTTTTAACCTTTTTACATCTCAGCTTTTCAGTCTTCTTTTCACTTACTGCTCTCTGGACTGACACAACAGCTATTTGACATTAAAGTTTGCCTCTTCTATCCAAAATTCTAAATTTGGTAAGGTCAGGACTATATCTGCTCTTCCTCTTCCTCAAGAGTATTGTAATGAAAGATCAGCATTACACAGCTCAGTGCTAAAAAGATTATAAAAGTTGCAGCGCACAGCACTCCCAACCTTATTTTATGTGGAGAATCAATGCCAAAAGTGGTTTGTTTTGGGTTTCTTTTTCATTATAAATAATGTTTGCATCCCATCATTACTGGACAGAAGCCCAAGTGGTCTATCTATCTACCCACCTGCAGAATTGTTTTCCTGCCATTTGACATCAGGCTCTAGTCAATAAGCGACTCAGGGCAGAACAGAACTTGCTCAGTGCAGAGTACACAATCAGCACTGAAAGCAATCACGTTAACATTCCTCTGCCTTAAGGCCTTTGAAACAATATTTTGCTTTTGAGAATGTCTCATACTGAATATGCACACAACAGAGGAATACACACTCTTGTAAAAGCATACTATTTTGCTGTTGTAAGTTTGCTCAAGACAACTAGAGAAATAATTTATGTGGGCCAGACGTAGATGTGCAAACATCTAATAAGACAATCAGTAGAAAGGCAGTGAACCACACAGAACCCTACCACATGACTCTACTTGAAATTTATTATGTGAATTAAATAATACAGTTCAAAACCTTTTTACATCATTTTGCTGTTCTCCCTTGGTGCAAGAGAATGAATTAGACAGCTGTCACCTTGTCTGTAAATAATGTTCAAAGCTAATTTCTTTGAAGATGTTCCTTTATGTGCATTTCAGTAAGATGAATGTAGATAATTAAATATTAAGATATTTAAATCAGATTGAATATAGTCAGTAGCTGAAGTAAATTACAACCTTGTACTGAACCTTTATCACATGAATCTGCTTGTTTTGTTTTGTTTTGTCTTTCTCTAGTCAGAAAGAAATACCAATGAATTGTGATTAGTACTGGGTAAGATGTTGAGATGTCAACAATTTTTTGTCAAATTTGAAAAAAATTTTCCCTGATTTGTGTCTTTCTGGACATGGCATAAGGTGAAGAATGTGAGGATCATATTCTCAGGTGAGATTGTATTCTGTGCTCTGTACCTGGAATAAGTTACTGAGCAAAACTGTGGAGTACAAGCCTGTCTGAGGTCAGGGGGAAAAAAATAGAAGCAACACTCTCCATACAAAGAGTAATTCCAGGGAAAAGGATGACCACAAGGCCAGAGAGAAACATCAGAGAAAGTTCAGTGAGATTTTTAATCCCCATGGAGAGGCAATCAGGGCATTTGTTTAATATTCTAATTCTGCACCATCAGTGTCAAAGGGAGCTTTGTCTTTGGGCTTTGTCTGATTCATTAAGACTTGACACACCATGGCTTTGCCCTGGCAGGAGATGCTGAGGTATCTGCACCAGACCTGAGCCTGTGCTCCTAGTTCTGACAGACCATTAAGCTATATTTGCTGGATTTATTGCTTCGACTGTCAAATATATTTGTTCCATGACAAGCAATATGAACCATTAATAGATTAGGAAATGGTTCAGCATGAACTCAGGAAAGTAAATATGGTTACTTTTTACTCCATGAATTTTATTCTATGCACTTGAGCATTCACTACTTAAGTATTTCAGAGACACAAATAACCTGCATCCATAGCCAATCAGTGTGACCTGAGTCTAGAGAATACAAGACATATCTCCCTAAAATAAAATTTAATTCATACTTATTGATGTTGACACTAAAATGGAGAGAGGAAGATGGGCATGTGTATGAGCTCTCAATTGAAGAAGAGCAGCTATATAGAGGTGAGAATGATAGAGCTGTCCAAAAGTGGCTCTGTTTTTTCCCTATTTCAAATCTGATTTGTGTATCGTACATTCTTATGTCAAATCATCCCACAGGAACTCTGGTCTGTTTTGATTTTTTAAAGAGTCTTGGACTCTATGGGTCAGGAGTTAGGACATACTTTAAGCACATACTTAAAAATCACAGGACAGAGTCTCTTCTGCATTTGCATACCATTTCTGTTACATATAGCCTGTAAGACAATGGAGGAAAACTGGAGAGGGTAATGTAAGAGTAGAGTAAAAACTAAAGGACTGTATGAAAACAAGAAATTTTGTGCATTCCTTAGCAGTTCATTTGCATGCAGCCTAAAAATACAGTATTTCTTCAAGCATATATTTTTCTTGTAAGGAAGACATAGCCTCATTTAGGAACAACACTGCTACACTGCAACATATTTGCAGCCTTTACATTTCAGTAATTAAGTTATTTATTGGAGAACTACTCTATAAATTCTCCCCAAACAGGCAGTAAAAAACCAGCATATGCATGCATGGTACATAGCTGATTTACAGGGACTGGTGTCCTTTTAGTTATGTAGCAAAATAATTATTCCTTCAAGTTAGATGGCTAGGTTTAGTGACATGTGTACTAAACAGGAATACCTCCTGTAAACAGATACATTGTTAGTTGCCATTGCTCTTTGTAGTATAAAAACTGCCACAAACATACTGAAAGTGATCTGTTTTCTCTTTTAGCTTGCTGCTCTTGCAAAGTTGTGAGTGGAATAGCAAACAGGTTTGTAATTAAAGATTACACACAAGTAACACACAATTCTTCTCTGTTATCATTTCACCTACAAAACCCCAGAGTAAAACAGCAAAAGAGGTACATATAGGGCTGTTGATGGGATTTTCTCTGCTTGAATTATATCTTAGAGAGAGAAAAAATTCTGAGCATGGATCCTAACAAAAATAAATCATTTACTGCTGCTGTCTGCTCAGTACTCCTCTATAATAGGTGCTAGAAAAAAAAAAATGCAGAAATAAACTTCTTCTGGAAAACCATTACCTACAATAATTTTCTGGGAAGATGGGGCTGCCTATAATCTCCACTCGCTGTCCACAGTGGTCTTCAAACCCTCCAAGAGCATGGAAACTTTCAGGTATTCCCATCCCAAAAAGGCTAGGCCAAGGGAGTGATAAGGTCTCCTGCTGACTCCTGTGAGCATATGGGTAAGAGTAGCCTAATAGGAAGACGTGTTCTTTTTGTAAAACATCAGACTTGTACATAAAACCTGAAAAATTGCCTTGGAAGCATCAGGGAGGTATTAACATCTTTCAAAGAGAAGGAAAAAGAGATACATGTTATCATGTAATTTTAATTGAAGAAAATGTTTTTAAGAAAGATCTGTATTTTCACATAACCTGTTTGGACTTCTTGAGTATTTTCAGCAAAACTCCCTGTCGTGGTCTTGCCTTGCTCATCAAGACATACAGAAGTAGGAATGGCTTGATGAGGCTATTAAGTCTGTCCCACTACATTGGCCCATGAGACTGGGCTTTGGTCCAGATATTGTGCAGTCTTCAGTCTGGTTATGTACACAGGCTTGTGAGCCCCCATTGCCTTCGGTAGAGCCACGGCTGCATGACATGATTCAGGAATAATCCCCTGGTGTCCAACTCAGAGAACAGACTAGATAGTCTTATGAATATAGATTTATCCTACATTTTCACCTCTCACTTCTACCACATTAAATAACCATAGCTTCCTTTTTGGTTCTAAAATCTATTAATTTATGACCCCAGAATTATAATTTGTCAAGACTTTGGATATTTAGATGAAGGATTTTTCTTCTGATCAGTCTTTGTATTTTAATAAGATGAGACCACACAGTTTTTCCTGGTGTGTTCCAGTAAGGAACCCCCACTCCTACTGTTTAACTGAGAAAATACGAGCGCCAGTTCATTACATTCCAATTTATTAACAACCCCTAGTAACTCCCAATGGGAACCTGGCATGGGTTTTCACAGGAGCACAATAACACTCTGGTATGTGACATCTTTTAGACACTGTAATGGAAAAGACCACGGCAATTTTATGTGGACTTTATGGAAAATAATGACATACAGAGAAATGTATGAGTAGAGCACTGTCAATGAAACTCTGCAATCAGATTATTTTTCTACAGGCTCTAACTCCTGCTTCATGATGCATAGCATATATCACAACCTAGTATTTCCCAGAAGAGCCCATAACAGTGAGAACTATTGATTAAATGTTAACCCCTTGACTCAGAAAGTTGAAATTTCACGAAGTACATCCCATTACCAGCAATGGTAATATGTTGAATAAAATCAACAATTCCAAACAGTTGCTGTAACATGCATTTTTATCTGTAGATTTGAATTTATATTTAAATAGTTTAAATTTATTTTTAGCTGCATATAGTTATGAAACAAATACTCTTTAAAATATAGTGTTGGATGTTATTATTACATGCACACAATTTATTTATATAGTAGTGACAGAATATTGTTTGTAAATTAGCAAATAGAAATATAAATATCAATCTGCATATGAATTCCAACATGCTGTTATGCTAAAATGTGTGTGTTTTCAATTACTCACACATTTGCATTAGCAGTCTATAATAACTGGTTACTTCCATATATAATTATGGGAGTTGCATAAATTCTCTAAGTATATAAATATATTGGATACAATGTATTTCTTTTTTACCTTAAAGCAAGTTAGTTTATTCTGAAATTCTTCACTGGTTTTCTTTCTGAAATTCAATGTCTCCCTGGTAATTTTTTTTTTTCCTAAAACCTTGACACCTTATCTGTAAAACAAGCTCACATGTTTTTATTTTTCTTATTAAATATTTATGAGACACAAGATTTTCTTTATCTAAAAAATATATAATTTAAATCAGAAAACATTCAACTCCTATGAATATAATTGGCAAATTTAGAAATAGGCAATTCTCAAAATATTCATTCAGATGACATCCCAGGGGTTCACACAGCAGAGCAAAACCTCAAGGCAGAAAACTCTGGGATTCTCTCTAAAGCATTCTCTGGGTAGATACTTCTGATTTCATGATGCAACAATGACTATATTTACAGTGCCTTATACTAATAATGCTGTCAGCCAGATGACTTAAAAAAAAACCCTCCTTAAATTGTAGAAATTTTAGAACTCAATCAAAGTATTGTGTCTTTGTCCACTTAATTTAGGGGTTTTTTTCTTTATTGCATAAGAAACTAATATGGCTGACTATTAGCATTACAATTAGTTTCATTAATGCTCTACACATCAGCAGTCAAAGGTGGTTTAATGTCTGTTTTCACTAGAAGTTACCCCTTAAATATATCATGGGATAGACGTGTCTACATTTCCCAATGTCACTGAATCAAGACACAGCATAATGAGTCAGTGTATAATATGCTGCTGTATCTGCCTCAAAAATATTTGTGGGACATTCTGAAAGCATCTTCAGCAACACAGTGTTGTAGTCAGGGGCTCTATGCATCAGATCCATGTTTATGCAGTAACCCATAAAGTTACTCCTTTGGAAAGTCCTTAGCAAGGTGTAGTCCATGGCAACAATATGATGGCTTTCATTTATCAGGAGCAGTATAAAACCCAAACACTGTATTAAATAAAGAGGGAATGTATGAGAAGTCCTGCTGAGTTTTACCTTTCATTACATGGGAGTTCCACTGTAGTGGAATTTATGGACTTGTGATTTTATGTAGTGTGCCTATGATTTCTTTTTTTTTAAATCTATATCTATTCAATCAATTGCTTTCATTTACTCTCTGTGCAGGCTGCAAGTTATTGTTTATAAGTTTTCAGTCCTTGCAAGCCTTACAGGGCAATATTCATCATAGGGAATAGCTATGTCTGCCAACACCTTTTGGGATTTTGTGCCCATCTTTATGTGCGTGCCCCCTCAGCCAGCATTTCTTGGGGATGAGGGATTTTTTTTACACTATGCAAAAAAGAAGGGAATAGTTGTCAGAAGCTGTTTAATATTTTTACAAGTCTGGATATATTGTTCATAAGCATACTGTAAATATTAAACGTTACAAAGGTCCATTTTAATCAATGTAAAAATTGCAATGAATAGCAAATATACAGGCAAAAAATAATTTGATGTCACTGCACAAATATAACCTGAGGTTTTGTCAAAAATGGTATCACAACAAAGAGCTAGCATGTATTCCTTTAAAACCTAAGCTAGCCGGACAGCATTGCACAAGCAGGAAAACCAGGAACACGGTGCCTTGGTTCCTTTTCTCCATCCTGTCCTCTGTGTTGGAAAATCAATCACGTCTTTTGTCCTCAGTAAGTTCACTGTGCATATGGAAAGGTCAAAGGCAAGGCATGAGAAGAAGGTTGCTGGCTGTGTTTCTAAGTGTGGACACACTTTCTTGGTCTGAGCCTGTTAGATCTCCACTGCTTATATGTGTAATAAACAGAATAAAACAAGGTGCCCTGGATCTCCCTCTCCTGGATTTAGACTGCCCAGAGGATGGCCACCTGCAGCTCTCTCCTTCCACTTAATAAGTAAGGATAAAATTATGTACTCAGGAAGTGGGAAGACTGGGGCTCTGGGTTCCTCACAGCCATCAGAAAAACTGCCTTTTCCATTTCCCTGGGAAATGTCAAAGCATGCCTAGAAATGCTCTTGGAAAATCCTCTGACTATCAGGCTGTGATTCAGCTAAGATATTTTGTTCTCCATCTGAGGCTATGACCCCTGAGATAGGCATGGAAAAGCGATGGAGCTGTAAAGAGAAGGAAAAATTCAGGAAGGACCCCAGCATTCTGAGCTTTTTGCTGTCATGCTGCAGGGAGGGAAAATATAAATGTGTTCCAGAAAGGAGCAACCTAATTCATGAACGATAGATCCATCAGGAGGCAAAAGCAGGAACAGCTTCACCTTGCTCAGAAAGTCTTCAGATCTGGGAGAAGTGTGGATATGCATCTTAGGATAGATGGACAGAAGGGTATTTCCATATCTATATTCTTTATCATGCTTTTCCCTGGACTTTGATTCAGAACAAGGTGCTGGGTTATGTACACCCCAGGTTTGAACCACAAAAGCTGTTCTAATGTCATTTCTTCTGCAGGGGATGTGGCTCCCACTCCCAACATTTTTAATGTGTTTTATATTAAATAGTTATTGACAGGAGGGAGTGGGGGATATCAAACTGCATAAATAATCCTACAATCAAGATCAACCTCTAGTAAAAGCTGCAAGAGAATATGCAAGAGAAACAGCTATGAGTGAGGGGAGTCATTCTCACCAATACAGGAAATCTTAGTGGTCTGGGTGTCCTTTGAAATATGACAATACGTGCCATTTTGGCTAGCTGCAGTTCTGTGCACAGGGGACAGAGGACAACATTCATTTCACACAGACTGCTAAACAGCTGACAGATAATAATGACTTCATGTCACAGGTGGCCCAAAGGTGAAGGTCTCCATATCTCATTACACAGCCCCTTAGCTGTCCAGTAATCCCAAGTACTTTTTGTCAGGCCCACACTTTTATGTGTGGAAAGAAAGCATTCAGTCATGTGCACTGTTTCTCTCGCTTTGCCAGATCCTTCCTTCAGGACGGGAAGCCCCTCAGGCATTTCAGGACAAAGATACCATGTTTGGAAGGTTATTTTCATCAGCTGGTAAAGCTTGAAGCAAGCATCACTGCTCCCAATCACACAGAGCTCTAATTGAAACCATTCCCAGTAGCGCTGTATCTACATATACACATCCTGATTATGACAAAGCTCATGAATAATCACTGGTGTGAACTTGTTCCTCATTGTCACAAGTTCAGGAAAGCAATGGGGATCCAATGGCATCACCCGATCCCTCTGCAGGGCAAAGATGACAAAGTTCCTATTTTCTAAAAATAATTACATAGCCCAGTGTGAATTTGTGCAGCAAAGGACACCAGGATGACTCACAGGCACAGAGATTATGAAAATGTATTCATGCTGCAGCATTAGGATTAGGACAGAGTGAAGTTGTAAATATTCAGCTTCACTTCAGGTCTCACCTCAGCTCTTCAAATTTCTGGCTAACCCCATTTGCAGAATTAACTCAGTATTGTTGTTTCCTTAAGCACACAAAAATACTCCTTTCTAAAAGGTTTTAAATGTGATGCAGCAAATTCTTCTGCTCTAGGTTCTGTGCTCTCCCTCCGTTGTTAACATATGTGGTTTTCGAAAGGGGAGAATATGTCAGGCAATTTCTCTTTTCTGACCCTATGAATCTAAAATGAGATGGTTTCATTGTCTCTCTTTATCCACACTGTAATTGCAGTTCCTGGTCTATTTCTAGAATGCACCTCTGGGGATCCACACACAATCACAGTATATTAGAATATTTCAATGCTTTTGTTTTCTTCATGGCTCTTGTAATGCTTTCTTTCATATTCCTGATCCTCACTGGCACATACAGGAGTACCCCCATTGAAGTAAATGAAATGTCATTTATTTTTCTCCTGCTGAGGATTTGATCCGAGACCTTTAGCTTTATCTGTGTTGTACCACAGCTGAACAGTTTATTGTACCTCTTAAAGAGCAAAAAATACATACGCTATTATATGTAAACTTCCTATCAAACAGTCATGTAAAACTTATAACTGTTATTATACAACATAAAAGGAGTATAAATAATTGGCAGAACTAGTAAAAGCTACAGAGTGAAATTTTGTCTCAGGGTAGGATGGAGATCAAGATCAGTAACATTCATGGTACTTTGCAGGAAAACTGAGGTTCTTTCTATTGGTTACTTCAGTCTTTCATGTGAACACTTTTGAAAGCATCAGCAGGTAGAATTTAGATTAAGATCTGGTCAAATTTCGTCTGTATTTTTAAGAGAATTTTAAAATTGGCCTGGTCAAATTTTAAGAGAAATTTGGATTTTTTTTCTCTTATCAGTAGAAATAAATGATTTGGAGACATTGCTATAACAATAGGCTTCTTACCTTGAAAATGATATTTAGGAAAAATGTTGATTTCAGTTATAAGATAAAGCATTTTTTCAAAATACAGATATTTTTGCCTGCTCATTATACAGTTATGGTTTTGTATTATTTTTTTTCATTCTTTGTAGTGAGTCAGTGTCCTATCCTGTAATGCCTAAAACTGGTATACCATAGAAAAAAGCACGTCTTCATGTATATATAGATATAGATATAGATATAGATAAAGATTCAAAATTTTATTCTGGTTTCTTTCAGTGATAGCAACTCTAAACCAAAATGCTTTCGATCACAATTCTTTTCCTTTACAGCTTTGATTTAAATGGCTACAAAATTCAAAGTGTCCTAGTGCTTCTGTATATTATTTTCCAAGAAATTGTCTCACCAAAAAATTTAGACCAAGTGTGTTCAAGCTGCAGAAGAGGTAGCTGATAAATATGACTGGAATAATATAAAAAGATTAATTTTTTTGTCCCATGATGACAGCCAGGCAGTGGACCAGGCTGTCCAGAGAGGGTGTGCCATCCCCATCACTGGTGACTATGAAGATTTGACTGATCTCACAGCTGCCCAGATTTTGGGCAGGAGTTTGCACTGCAGACCTCCTGTGGTTCCTTCCAACCTAGGCTGTCCTACTATCCTCCAGTCCTAGGAAATGTGAATTACATTGTAGAGCTACCAATGCCTTCCAATGTAACCAAGGAGTTAATGCTGCACAGACCAAACTTTCTAAAATTTTTTGTCACTCTCAGAATGTTGTTTCTTTACTGGAGTAACCAGTTGGAACTGCTTTAGCAGGATGGATATATTAATGACACTCTTCTGAGAAAAGTATAAACACAAAGCAGTCACTACAAAGTCTTCTGAAAGCTAACCCCAATATTCTAGCAGACTCATGAAATATCATGAAGGGTGTCTTACTATAATCAATAACTTTTTTTTTTTTTTTTTTTTTTTTTTTTTTTTTTTTTTTTTTTGTTATGTAATTCTGGTGCAGAATTGCCAGCAGGTAGCTAGTGCATTTCGAGATGCATTACAGGCACCAAAGATGACACATCTATTCTATCCCCTTGTCTCCACATCTGGGAAATCTCTGCATTTCTCACCTGACATGACTTACCTCATGACACAGCTCAGTGTGAACAAATGCACAGAAGTGGGAGAAAAGTTCTTGGTTTGTCACGTCAGCTCAGTGTCAGCATTTCACACAGCCAAGACCTATTCTGAATAGACTCTCCCTTTTACACTTGGATCAGGCATCTGTGAGCAGTCCTCAGTTCAGTTATTAAAAGAGACCACTCACTAAACTCAGGGACACTAAATCCACCGTGGGCAATGTGTCCACCTTAGTTATGTGTCCATTGAGCAGAGCTAAGTGCAGGTCACATTCCGCCACGCAAACCTCATTGTATTTGTACATTGCATTTAAAGCTTGTTTAGAGCACTGCATCTTCCAGACTTTCCATTAAAAAATATCATTTGAAAAAATACATATATAATTTTGAGTTCAAATATCAATATTTTGGATGGAAATGTAAAGATCCTTTTGGATTTTACTTGAGGACTTTCAAAATAGAACATTTCCACCTCATGACATCCACTTTCATAAGAGAACACAAAGTAGATAGAACAGTGGCTACTAAGCAAATCATATTGGTGACACTGAAATAATTTGTGAGTATTTAATGATAAAAAAACCCTATGAGATTTCAGATTTCATTAAAATTCACAAACTCGTGTGCTGTTTTAAAATATTTGTTCCCTTGTGTGATAGGCATTCTGGAGGTTTTTTTCAGTTCTTGTATGGATACTAGGCTGAAAGCTTATAGTAAGTAAAATATTAGGCCAAGTAAACGAAGGTGACTTTTTTGTGAAAGGAATGCTTTGTAAAAAAAGCATTCTTAGGAGTTTATTATGGGAAGAATGTCTGGTGCAAGGATCAATTTGAGGAAGCTCATCGTCATTATTACTGTAGTCTGGCAAAAAGCTGCCTTAAAACCTATGTGCCCATCATACCAAGTAGTCCTCATATGGCAGGCATTTCTGGAGGTACAGTAGAATACAGAGTCCTGAAGAAAAAAATGATCGAGTACTACTTTGAGCCACTTGCATGGGGACCTGTGAGCAGGGTAGGAGTGCATCAAACTGATGGTCCTCTTTTCAAAGAGAATTCAGGAAATGGCCAAAGAGCCCTTGGCAAACTTCTTGTTTGATTAGGGACCCAAAACTGCAGACACAGGCTGCTGAGCAGAGGCTTAGCTTTGACAGATCAAGTAATTCAAAGGCAAGAATCCACTCACAAGCCTGGAGGCAAGCATGTACACAATCTTTTGCAGTCATGCATTTAAGAGGTTTGTGCTATGCTATTGTGGACCAGACACAAATCTTCTAAGAACAAATGCAGTTTTATGGTAGCAGTGTTCATAAAGAAGTCAAATTTTAGAGGAACATTATTAGCTGAAAGGATGAGGCATCATTTACTTTATTGTTAAAATTACCTTATTGCTGTGAAAGGCTCTCTAAGGCTGTAGTCACCTGAAAGAGTTAGTTTAGCACTTTTTTTCTTGAAGCTTGGTTCTAGTGTCAGAGTAGTCTTTGTCCTCCAAGTGGGATTCTGCATTCCAGAGTGAAAAGTAAATTCTCTAATCTAGAATATTTTTGTGATATGTTCATTGTTATAAGTCTTCATTTTGATTTTGTTGGGTGCAAAGTTAGCTTTAACACCATCTTTCTTCAAAAAAAAAAAAAACCAATGGAAGATGTGGTCCTATGAGTTTGTGGGACATCACTAGTTAATCTGAAGAGGAGTCATGAAAGTTCAAACTGAGGTCCTATACATATTAAGTCTATGGCTGCTGAATAATTCCCAGTAGACAGTCATGAGCAATATTAATGAGGCCCCATTATTAGTTTAGAAAACCCTTAGCTGAACTCTAATTGTGGTTCCAGTCATTAATTGCAGTAATTAACATTAAGGACTGTAAAAGCTTAACGAACAGCTTTTCCCTTCATACATATGATGCTTATAGTGGAATCAGGTACTTACGGAGCCATACCTGTGGATTACATTTGAAGGAAGAGCAGTTTTCAAATAGCACTGAACTTGTATGCTCTTCCTTGATATTTGCAGAAAAAGAAATCAGAACTATGAAATTGAGAAGGCTTCTTATCACACTGGTAGCAAGGTAGAATTCATCTTTCTATTTGTTCCTATCCGTGGTGCCACACTACAGGTATTTTTGGGTAATGCCATGCATAATCTTCTGGAACAACTTCATTGTTCTTCATTTCAGTAAATAATCACAATTATTACAATGATTGTAATAAGAATTGAATTAATCATAATTTGAACCAAATGCAAAGACAGGGAAAAAACCAGCTCAACTAAGAAAAAAACTAAAAGAACTCCAAACTTGTTTCATAAGTTAGGCAAAAATGTTCAAACAGATGTGGAAAGAATAAAAGGATGGAGATGATCTTCTCAGTTATCATTACCTTTAAAAAATCATAAACACACTCCAAAGAAACCACAAGTCACATTAAATTAATAGACACAATCAGTTTAGTCTATTTGGATGCTTTCAGAAGCATCCAAAATTTAGTAATAGCCCCCTGTGGAATATAAAGGCATCAGCCCTTATTACCACCAGAAAAAAACAAGTAATGTGTCATGTTGGCTTGTTCTTACTTGAGAGAAATGCATAAATATCCATGAGAATATGATTGCAGAACACATAGGATGATATTAGTAAGACGAATTTTGAAATTAAGGTGTTAGGAGGGAATTTTTTCATTGGTAATTAACCTACCTTCATAGTGACAGAAGTTGATTTATTTCAATGGTAGCAAAGCCAAAGCCTGTATATAACAAGGCTCTTTAAGGTATTTTTAGTTTTCTCTGTAACATGTAAATCCTCCCATTTCTTTAGAGAACAATTATGTTAATTCCAATGTCCCTCTCAAATTCAACTGGATAACATAATTTTTTTCTACTTATATCATGACACAGTTATGACAGGAAGGAGTCTCATTCCCCTGTCATCTGAAATGATCATGTATTTTTACTATTAATTGCTTTTTACGTCTCACTGCAAAAATGGTTGCACTTCACAAGTGGATTTAAAACACTCCTGAACATTTTTTGTACATATATGTATAAAAGTGATCTTTAAATCATATTGCTGTTAGATGATTTTAATTTGCTCATAATTCTGAGAAAATAATTATTTATCTGGCTCTTTGGAAGATGGATGAGTTAGGAAGTGGAATCTTTTCCTCTTGAGAAATATGCAATAGGAATTTATAGGCAGACCCCAGCTACTGATAGAAAGATAAAGTATACAGTCTTGCTTTTATTCAGTTTCTGTGGGAAAAATATGGGAACAAAAGTATTTTTATCTAGTTTTATTTCTCAAATTCATGTTCAACACAAAGATTTAACACCTTTTTACTCCATTATAAAGTCACCCTTTTTCCTTCAGGCCTAGAGCATTAGATATTTTCAGATTCATCACTGCAAAATAAAGCAAGTATATCCTTCATTAAAATTGATTCACACAGTGTCATAAAATGTCATAAAATCATCTTTTCACCTAGTCTCTTGAGAATGTGTTCTGGTCCTTCCAGGCGGTGTTGTCTCTTTTCCTTGATATCCAACAGCTTCCTAGAAATCATGCCATTTAAGTAGAACAGTTTTGTGCCATTCAGAAATCTTATTGACTGTAAAATAGAGAGGAAAGTGACATAGGAATTAACAGTCCTGACTGATACAGCCATCATTATATACTTCAGATAAGTATTAATTATCTATATTATTAGCACATAGGGATTGCTATCTATACAGTGAACTTATTTCCTTCTTAGCTTTCTGTGTTTGTAATAGAATTGTAAATACTGAAGCTATTAGCATGGAAACTCTATTTTCCTGCAATATACAGAGCAAGGTGTTGGGTTGGGAAAATCTCAGTCATGATCTGGTGACATGATCTATTTTCAGTGCATTCTTATAGAAGCCAAGATTCAAATGAAGGACACAAAAAAAAGTTCCTTTCATTACTGCCTCAGGTTATACCATGATATTATATCAACTGAATTTTTTTTTCTGATAATCCATGACAGTTTTGCCTTGGGCCAGCCTCCAGATATGATGAATCTCGTGTGTTCTGCACAGTGTGGGCATAACCAGGCACTAGCAGTTCCCTATGTACACCCTAACACCCATCCTGGAATAAGACACTGCTCTCATTTGTTTGTCTTGGCCTGGAGAGAAAAAAAAAAAAAAAAAAAAAAAAAAAAAAAGCAATACCTTGCAATCTTTCTGCTCTGACTATATAAATAATTCAAATGATTTTGGGATCACATGATTTAAAGAACTATGGGAGCCCTAACTTCGAGAGCATCTGACTTTTTGGATATCCAAAACATCTATGGAATCAATATGGATTGCAACATGAATTAAAGTCATACCTATACAGATATAGCTCAAACACTGCCTTAGGTACAAGGCTTCTAATGGTGGGCACTAGTTTAAAATTTTTAGGTCACATACAGACAGAAGGTGTGTAAAGGCCAGTTTCAACATAGTGCTAACCTGAACATAGAACAGCTGAAAAGATATTTGCGTTTCTATTAGTAAGGAATCTGGTACAACAGGACCAAATCTGCACAGCAAAAGATTTGGTGATGCAAACCAGCACCCACAGACACTCTGACTGTTGTCTATTCTGGAGCAATTCTCTTCTACTCCTGTGGACTGAGCATCTGTTAGTACTTAGAGCACGTTCAGCCCTCTCCCCAAACCCAACATTTGGTTTTGTTTCACCTATAAAGCATTTAGTTCATGTGCTCAAAATCACTCCACAATTGATTACAAATTAAGGAAAGGAGGGCAATCATAAGATTTACTTACAAAATTGTTTCTTACACCTGAGAAAAAAAAGGAATGGTAAAAATGCAGATGTGCCCACCATTGATGTCTATACAAGATGAAGACTATTTTTGTCCATGTATTTTGGCCAAACCTTAAAAGTTAGTATCTTGGATGGCCCAGGAAAAGACTAATTTTCTACTCATGCCACTGAAAAAACACACTTTCAAAGTTATCTTTGCATTGTTTCTGATCCATGAGCCTGAGAGGTAAAACGCTGCTCCCACCAAAGCCAACAGAACATTTCCTGATGATATTCATGCAGCTACGATTTTGCCCAAGATTTGTGTGAACCCAAGATGACCCTTCCTTCCGCAATAAAAACTGGAAAAGACAAGATCATGAAATGGTGCTTTTTCCATATGGTAGGTGGCTGGCTGGCTGGCTGAGGACACCCAGGTGCCTCAGCAGGAAGATGCTGCAGACTAGCAGAGTCTGCTTTTGGGATTTGCCTTAGACTTGAGTGGTAACTCACACCCCAGTTCTCACAGTCAGGGACAGCAAACAACACTGTGTTCAGAATCCCAGAGTCCCAGGGCTGAATTCAATTCTACTTGGGTATTCAAGCAAGTCACCTCAGCTACTGCTCCCTTCACTGCCTGCTTTGTATCTTGGTGGTTTCAGCTGTAAAACCAAATGTGTAAGGTCACTTTCCATGCTTCTGTGGGAGAGCTTTGCACAGCAGGGAGCTCTGAACATGACTGGTGCTGACCTGAAACAAATACCAGCATCAAAATAGGTTGTTCTCTGAGACAATTGCTGTTCCCGCCTCTTCTCTGAGCTTCCTCTGAAGTTTCTCATCTTGCAAGAAATAAAGGATTAATGTTATAGAGGAAAATAACCTGTTACCCAGGAGAATCATGTTTTGTGAGACTTATCTATTCCTTATCAGTGTTGGCACTTAACTTATGTTAACTGAGCACTGATCAATGAGAGTGGAACTTCACGGGAGCTGCCAGTTGCAATGCATTATTTTACTTTGAAGTTTTCTGAAACTGTATTTACTTGATATCCTACTTTTCTTTCCTCTTCTTTTTCTTTAACAGTTCTTATTCACATGTGAGTTTCTGGCAGTTTCAATATGTTAAATCTCATTTAGACAACACTAATCTAGAGAATTCTCCACTGTATAAATTTAATTCCAATTACCCTTATTTCCCTGTTATCTGCTGGTTATAATATGAAATTTGGCATATTAAAGAAGATATAATTTTCTCAACAGCTGTAGAAACTGTGATATTAAAGGAAAAATTATTCTGTTTTATTTTGATGTTTCTTTTATTATATTGCAAGTATGAGAATTTTCTTTTCAAGGTAAGAAGTCATCAATTCTCATCTGTCCATCTATCTATATATATACCGCAGCATAACACTTCTCTGAGCACCTTCCCAAAATGAAAATATGGAAATAATCTTTATCTCTTTCTTCTCCCTTCAGCCTGTAGAAGAAATAGATTGCCTGATTTTAAAGTCAACAAGGACCACTAGGTTATTTAGTAGGAGATCCTTGATCAAGCCTTACATCCAGGGATACCTTTACTGAACACGAGGATGTGATTTCAACTCAGGCAATTCAAGATAGGCAGTCAGTTTTGACATGAAAGCTCCAAGAAATGAAAAATTCACCACTTCTTTCAGCAGTCTCTTCCAGTGCATGCTGAGCACCTGTGTGCCTTCCTTCTGGTTGAATCTGCAAATTTAACTTCTAGGTGTTAGTTCTTACAGTGCCTTTCTCTAGCACATTATAATTCACATTAGCAGTGACAATTTTCTCTTCAGAATGGCATGCATGCCATCAAGTCAAAGCCTATGTTGGTGTCCTCTGGAAAAATTAATGAGACTTAAATTTCTGTGTTTTCCATTGTCAGAGAACTTTTGGACCACAGGTGAGACGCATGGAATTTCTTAAGTGCTTTTTTAAATTATGAGGTCCAAAGCCAGATCCAGAAGCTTGTTTTGGCACAACTGGTACAAGCTGAAGTGGTAAAACCATTTTCCACCTCCAAATAACCTGTCCTCTTTTGCATATTCAAGGGCACTAGGCCTTTGTCATGGCTTTAGGCTGTGGGTTGTGGGAAAGTGTTTTGTTGGAATGATTCCTAAAGCATTTGCAGTCTGTTTGCACAGTCATTTGCTCAACTTTAGCTATGAAGGACAGATTTCTACTATTCCAGTCAGTAATTTCTAGTGAATATTCTAGCAAGTCCAGTTCCCATGAAAGACGTCATATATTGATCCTTACTATGAAAGGCACTTTAATCTTCAGAGGAAAAGTACAAAGAAAACTCAGTTCATCAAACCTAACTCTCAAGATATTTACAGAGTGATCATGCAGTAAGCCAGTGTGACTAGATTCATGACTGGAAGAGATCACCTCACATTTTAAAAACAGGTGGTGCGAATCCTTCCAAAATTATAATTAAAAAAACATTGACTGGTTTTGCAGATATTGGCCTGAGCCTTTCTCCTCCTTAAACTTTCAATCGATATATTGAGTATACAAATATTTATCTATATAAGTACTATTCATTAAAAACTACTTATTGTATACTTCTGCAATTAATTAATAGCTGGTTTAAGTAGATCTCTTATTATACTAAATAAAGACAGTCATTCTTAGAAGAGTGCAAGTTAGGGAATGTCCTTAAAGAGAAGTTTAATTCCAGTTAAACAAGATATATTGTAAGTGTTCCCTTATACATTCATTTGACATCCAAGTCTCCAGAGAACTTTTTGTTCTTTTCCTACTTTGCTCTGCATCCATTTTATTTCCCCTCTGGTCATCCATTACAAAGAGGAATTGGGTTGCTGTGCTCAGACACTACTGCTGCAGCACTACCCCGAGCTATCTGTTTCTTCTGAGTGTAGGTTCAATTCCAGTTGTTTATTGACTTGCTCTGGGTTTCTCAGAACACCTGCTTATGGCCAATTGCAGGCTGACTGCACTGTCAGCTGGAGGTCTGGGTCTCGAAAGGGCAGGAGAAAGCCTCTCCCTGAGAGTAATCAGTCCAGCAACACCACAATTATGTTAGACTCCACTGTGAATTCCATGAATAGTTAATAACAGGCTAGATTTTCTTTCCTTAGTTGGACGATTAATATAAGCAGAGCAGCATATAGGAAAAAAAAAGAAACGACCTGCAACAATGAAATATTTTTGGTGTCTTTGTTATCACAGAAGAGAGAAAAAAGCGAAAACTGTATTTTCCCTTCTCTGTGTTACAAACTTGTATGTTGGAAGATTTTCACTCCCCAAAATATCTCAGTACAAGAGACTATTTTTCACCTAGTAGAAATACCAGTACTGAATAAAACCTAATGCAAATGAGGTTAGTATTTCCTTGTCATTTAATAATTTATCCTTAAAAAGTTAGAAAAAATAGTGGTTGCAATGCTTAGGCATGCCTAAATTACAGTAAAGGAGATAGAAGTTCCATTTTCTTTTTCCGCTGCTGATAAGAGAATTAATCTGTGGAGAGACACATGAATATCACACCTTCCAAAGGCAATCACTTTTACTCAAAAAAGTTGTTATAACAAAAGTTTTCTACTTTTAAAGTGTGAAATCTGCCTTTGTCGGCACATATCTGCAACAGAAAAAAATGAAAACACTGGATTACCAGCATGGTATTACTGATTTAGTATAGCAACATTTGCTTTGGACACTTTGGCACTTCAGAAAAAATTCCATAATTAATCACGCAAGTCCTACTTCACTTGCTAAATCAATGTGCAATTCATTGTACAGCTTGATCGAAACAAGGCACACAACACTTGTCCCACATGCAAGTCATTGACATTGAAGGACACTCCTAGGCATTTCACTGAGATGTCAGATATAACTTCAGAGATGCACTTTGAAATCAAGTTTTGATCCCAAAACAAAAAGAGAAGTCATAAAGAAACCAAGACATTTTCTTGATGACTGTTCACCCTTTCCTGGAGACCTGGAAACAAGTCCTGGAAGCTTTTCTTTCAGCAGTTTGATTCTCTGCTGCAATGCAATGGTATTAAGGTATTAAGGGCAAAGAACAAATGGGAATAAAAAAAACCGCAATAAAAATGATGCATTTGCAGGAGGACACCATACATTCTGTCCATTTTGTTCTTTTTTGTTTGTTTGTTTGTTGTTTTTTTTTTTTTTTTTTTTTTTTTTTTTTTTTTTT